>JAOUQZ010044008.1:0-12158 GCA_028564935.1 Neosilurus hyrtlii | reverse complement strand
AGGGGTTGTAGAGAGTTTAGATTCCTCCTTAATTTAATTTACTATGTAAAGCTGCTTTGTGACAATGTCAATTGTAAGAAGCGCTATACAAATAAAACTGACTTGACTTGACACTAGCACGCTTTAGTTCCCCCTTCGCTCACACACACACACACACACACACGATGGCATCTAACAAGTTGGAGAGGGTTAGATGAGTTAGAACATTAATTCCCTGAAGTGGATTGGGAAGGGAGGTTTCAAGCTCTCTGGAGGCCTAGTTGGTTGGGCCCAGTATTTAAAGGATTATTAGAAAGAAATGGTAATGCAACATTCTTAGTGTTCGATCTCATACCAGATCCGTTTGCAGAAGAAGACGAGCAGGAGGCGGGACCAGAGTGGGAAAAACAGCCACAGAGAAGACATTGTACAGAGGTAAAGGTCACTGTTACAGTCGAACCCAGACGGGTGCGTTGGGAAAGAGGCCTAGCTACATCAATAGTAACTGATAGACTTGATTCATTAGCTGACCCTTTTGGAAGGTGCCTGGAGGTACCAGGTGTGACAGTAAAGCGAATTTTTGCCCAATTATCGTGGCGATACCAACCGGGGAACGTTGAATTCCCGTCTAGACGTAGAAGTGGTGGAGCTAGACAGGGGTGTGTCATGAGTAAGGAGGAACTACCAACCACACCCGCAGGGGTGATTATATTAAAACATAAAGACGCAAAAAAGGAAATTGAAAAATATATGAGAAAGTGGAATGACCGGACACGTGGTGAGTTGTAATGGCCCCTGACAGGTACATTCAATGAAGAAAGATGTGAAAAGATGAAGCAGAGAATAGAAAGTTGGGGAGAGATTAAGAGAGAAAAGGGAGAAAAGACAGATAGAAAGAGAGAGATAGTGGAGTGGTTTCAGGAAGAGGGAAAAATACAAAGACAGTTAAAAGAGGAAAGGGAAAGAGAAAAGGCATCAGCCCCACCAGCAGAGGAGCGTGGCGAGCAGGAAAAGCCACCACCCTATAAAGAGGCATTGTATCCCTGTGTGACAGGAATGTACCCGCTCACCCTGAAGGGGACTGAGTGGCAGGAAATCGACCTAAGAATAACGGATGGACAGCTTAGAGGCAAGGTGATATGTGGGTTACCAACAGAAATGGAGAAAGTACAGGAGCCCTGTGAGCTCTTTGGAGCTACTGGACTGGAAAGGAAAACAAAGCATGAAGAGGTGGAAACGCAAAACTTGCAGGGAAAGGAGGATAAGGAGAGCGAGGCGGTAGAGTATGCGACCAAGGGACAGGAAGAAAGGTTCCTTGGAATGATGGAAGAAAAGACGGAAGGCATAGAAAGCCCAGCATGGGATCATGGTGACCTAGGAAGAATAACTATAGGAGATAAGGAACTCGACCAGATGCAAAGAGACGTGAAACAGGGCGGGGACTTCCTGATGCAGAGACGACCACGAGACTATGTGTATCACACAAGCACCCCAGCCCTGAGGAGGGACAGGGAGAATGGAGAACTTTGCATAAGAAGCGCTCAAGGTGAGAAGCAGGACCCGTACAGGCTAATCAGGAATGAAGGGCTGGATTGCTCCCCATATGTGGGAAAGGATCAAAATATGGTGGCTAGAGATGAGGAACAATACCGCCAGGGGCGGGATAAGAAGAGTTTTGAAGAATGGGAAGAGAAATGTAAATCATGGAACAGCGAATGCTCTATAGAGAGCGCAATCGGTGCCGACGGGACAGGAGATAATGGGAAGTACCGTGTGGAAGGAGAACTGAAGTTATTCCCATCCCTAGAGAACAAATTGACCAAAGAGTGAATGAACGAATGAAGGGAATGGAAAACAGCCTGCTGACAATGAGCAAGCTGGATCTGGAGTCACACGAGAGAGCGAACACAATACTACAAGACACTCGTGAGCAGATCAACCAGATGCAACGGCAACTGGAAGGGGAGACAAAAGAGATAAGACACCTTCAAAGGAACATCCACCATGCACAAAGTGAATTCGCAATGAATGAATCACTGAGACGAAAAAAGGCCGAAAAAGACATGAGAAAGCTCAAGGAGAGCCTGATGCGGAGCCAAAAGATGACGGAGGAGCTCCAGGAGAATCTGGCGCGGAGCTGAAAGATGACGGGAGGACAAATAACAAGAATGCAGCAAGGAAGGGCAAGGAAACGAACGGTGCCGTCTACAACCATGACCTTAAGATCGGGTAAAACTGGGCAAAATAAATACGGGAAGTCAGAATATGGCCACGAAGCAGAAAACGAGGATGAGGATGAAGAGGAGGAAGAAGGTGATGTGATCGGAGAAGTAATTGAACAGCCTCTGATAAGTTTCCAAGCCCCAGTGATAGTTAAAGGCCATGATCTAGCGTACGTCCCATGGTCATTCATGGACCTAACGGGATTAATTGGCAGACTGCCAAGCATCTGTGAAGGAGGCCAGAGATGGATTACACAGTTTGAAGAACAGACAATGGGACAGGTGTTGGCAATAGGAGACATTAAAGCAATATGGACACAGTCACTGGGCAAATCAAAAATGATTGAATTATTCACAAATGCTGGTATAGGACCAGCAGCTGAAGAACAAAGGCACGATGCCAAAATAATGAATAAATACAGAAACGCTCTATGGACAGCCCTGAGAGAGGCATACCCAACCAGAACAGACCAAAGAAAATTAGAAAAGATTACTATGGGCGAAAATGAGAATGTGGCAGAGTTCATACTAAGGCTGCAAAGAACCTGGAGAGAAGAAATGGGAGCAGCATGGGACGAGGTACCTACCACCCAATCACTCTTCCGCACAATGGTAAAGAATGCCATGCCTAAAGAGGTGCGAGACAAGCTCGACGACTTAGTGGATCTGAGTACAATGCCGTGGGCATCGTTCGAAGCACACGTGATACACTGCGTCGAAAGGAACAGACAAAAAGAAAAAGAGGCAAAGAAGGCAGCAGAAAATCGGATAATGCAGCTCCATAAAGTCCAGCTGGGCAAACTGTTGCATGGCAAGCAAGAAAACACAGAAAAAAAGAAGGAAGAGAAGAACGCAGCAAAGCAAGCAGCAGTGATGGTGGCACAGCCGGTGCCACAAGCAGAGGTTCAACCGGCGCCCCCAGTCCCGCAGCCAGCAGCCATGGTGCAAGCAGCACCAGTGTACCAGCCACAACCGGTGCAACCGCTCTACTACGCGCCTCCACCTGCACCAATGTATCCTCCAGCTCCGCCTGCGCCAATGTACCCTCCGGCGCAACAGTACCCACCTCAGAACCGAGGATGGGGTCAAGGAAGAGGATGTGGCCGAGGAGGATGGCAACCGTTCCAAAGACGAGCTCCAATGAACCAAGGAAACAGAGGAGGATGCTGGAAATGCCAAGATCCAAACCATTTGAAGCGAGATCAGAGAAATCAGCAAAATCCCCTAAGAAAACCCCTTCTTTTATACTCTCTGGCGTCTGTAAGGCGCCACCTCTTTTCAATTTTCATATGATTCAGCAATTTCCCTTTATTTTTATGGTTTAGGCTATTTTGACTCCGCCTACCCTTCTTTACACGTTTTCCTATTTCCCAATATTTTCCTGATTTTCCCTTGATGTGATGTCATATTTCCTGTTGTGATGTGATATTGTCCTTCCCCTAATGTGATCTCATACTTCCTGATGTGACGTTGCCCTATTTAATTTTCCCTTATTTTCAGGCGTTTTGGGGAGTTGCTATATAAAAAAATAGGCGCTTGTTTATAATTTATTTCTTCCGTGTTGTGTTATCATTTCTGATTTTACTTTTGTCCAAACCGGTGTGTTGTGAGCGTCTTTCCTGATCTATTCATCATGTGTAAGTACTTCTCTATTTTTCTAGCAAGCTTTTATTTACCCGTTAGTCTATTTCATTTTAGCAAGCTATTGTTAATGTTGCTGTTTCAGTATTTTACCTAGCGTTGTTATATTGGCTATTAGCAAGGTTATCATAGTTGCACACTAGCCGCCTATTTTGATGCATGTCATGGGCTTTTATCTTTCGAGCGTTTCAGTATATAAGTTTTTTCAAGCAGGTTACATATCTTGGATTAAATATTTCACATGACATACATCCATTTCTTCTTTCCTGTTATTTCCAGCTCAGTCAGCTTGTCGTATCCTCTTCAGAAGAAGAAGAGCGAGGCCATACCATCATCTCCAATGCTATCTGGCCCGTGCTAATCCCAACCTTTTGGATTTTCTGGAGTTTCTTTCTGCTGCCTGGTTCCCTTCTAGTTTTCCCGGGCCTCAATCCGGGTCCCCTTATTGTCCCTTTCAATCTCCAGTTCTTACCCATGATCAATCTACCCAGACTGATCCTGAAACCCAAGACCAGTCTACCCAGGTGCGCTATTGGTGTTTTTCCCCACGGCCAGAGTCGCCCTTTCTTCCATTGCGCTCACCCGAATATTCCAGTTCCTCCCCGGGGCCTTATTCCCCTAGCTCTCCCATGGAGTATGATCCCCATGAGTATGACTCCGATTACACGCCTACTTCTCCTGCTGGAGGTTATGCCTTTGATTGTTCTCCTACGTCTCCTATCAGAGACGATGCCCCCTCTTCAACTACTGATGATGGGGTACCTATTATTCCTTTAGACAAGCCGACTGATCTGTAATTTACAATAAACAATATTTTCACTCTTATTCTCGCATTCAGTGTGTTTATTGCGCAAGCATCTCGTGGTCTAAACTACTTTTACTCCCTTACTCAATTTCCTGTTTTCGCTTTAGTGCTGGGCAGCTGATCTAGGTCTTGCGCTAGGCAGCTGAGCTGAATCTTGCGCAATTTCCTATTTTTGTTTTCAACCCTTTAAGTCACTGCTGCTCAACACTAACTGCATTTTGTCATATCATTATCATGTAAGCACTAAAAGCAACATTAAACTACATTACTTGTTTCTAATCTATCACTTATTTAAAGTTTATAGCAAGATATACTGTTTCTTTCCCACATTACTATGATAACACATACAAAGTTCACATAGTTCACATACACATACATACTGAGTTCCGCCAGCCCCCGAATCGATCAGCTCACGAATGGGGGTGGTGTGATCCCCATCAGTGATGAGCCTTCTCTTTTGGTGTGAAAGGGCAGGAGGCGATGAAGTGTCTAGGTAGACCACAGTAAATACACAATCTGTTTGTTGCCCTTCTCTGTCGCTCCTGAGGATCAAGTCGGGCTCTGCCTAGCTGCATGGGCTCCTTCAATGTCGCAAAGGGGGCTAAAGAGGTCGTGAAGTCAGGACCAGGAGAAGGAGCTTGCACCCCCCCTGGCAGGGGACGGACCAGGGGGAAAAGCCAACTTACCAGGCTGAATCCCTCGCTCATGGCCTCTCTCCCTCAGACGGTTGTCTAGCTTGATCGCAAGGAAGATGAGTTCTTCAAGAGAGGAGGGCTTCTCCCGGAAGGCTACTTCGTCCTTCATTCGTTCTGAAAGCCTCTTCATGAAGATCCCCATCAACACGGATTCATCCCACCCGCACACGTTGGCCAAGATACGGAACTCAATAGAATATGAGGCCACAGACTGGGATCCCTGAATGAGTGCCAGTAGTTGCCTGGTAGCCTCCCAACCCTTAACTGGATGATTGAACACCTTCCTTAACCCCAGGAAAAACAAATCAAAAGAGAAAAGCACTGGAGAAGCATTGTCCCAAAGTGCAGTAGCCCATTTTGCCGCCTTGCCCCGTGATGAATTTATTACATATGCGATCATTGCTTTATCCATGGGATAGCTTGAGATCTGCTGGGTCAGGCCAGAGTATTTTGTAACGGTTTGAAACCAGACAAGAGGTTGAACCCAAAAGCACACCCAGAGGCGAGATGAAAATTTAAAGGCTTTTATTGAGTACGAGCAGGAAAGCAGAGGGAACCAGGGACCCGGGAGGTGAGGGAGGAATCACATGAGACGTAACCGATTTGCATGAGACGTTCTATAGCGAACTGGCCGAGGTACTGCGTAAGCTGCAAGAATACTCTGGTGCCTGAGAAGCCTCCCAACAGTGCTTAAATGCCGGTGGTGATTGCCGGACATCCGGAACAGGTGTGCAGGTGTGGGTGGAGCCCCAAGCCACTGGAAGCCACCCCATCTCTTTGAAAAAACAAACACAAGAAAACATAGGCAAAACTAATGCACAAGTGAACGCAATCACCACAGGCATCAGCCTAAGCAGTGAGGTCCAGGCGTCCCTCTCCCCAGACACTCTTGCTCCGCCGGAGGGATGCCAATATGTTCCCAGACCAGCTGTAAGACTTGGCATGTTCTGGGTCGGCCCCGAGGTCTCTTCCTGGTTGGACATGCCTGAAACACCACACCAGGGAGTGATTCCCGAAGCCCAAGCCACCTCAGCTATCTCCTCTCAAAACGAAGGAGCAGCGGTTCTACTCCGAGTTCCTCCTGGAAAACAGGACTTCTCACCCTATCTCTAAGGGAGATCCCTGCCATCCTGCAAAGGAAGCTCATTTCAGCCACTGGTATTCGTGATTTTGTTCTTTCGCCCAAAGCCCGTGACCATAAGTGAGGGTAGGAACGTAAATCGACTGGTAAATTGAAAGCTTTCAGCTCAGCTCTCTCTTCACTATGAATGACCAGTACAAGCTCCGCTTTACAGCAGAGGCTGCACTGACCCGCTTGTCAATCTCCTGCTCCATCCTTCGCTTACTCGTGAATAAGACCCCGAGGTACTTGAAGTCCTCCACTTGGGGCAGGACCTCATTCCAGACCCGGAGGATGCATTCCACCCTATTCCAGCTTAGAACCATGGCCTCAGACTTGGAGGGGCTGATTTTCATCCCAGTCACCTCACACTCAACTGCGAATCGCTCTAGCAAGAGCTTAAGGTCCCGGATCAATGAAGCCAAAAGGACAACGTCATCTTCAAAAAGCAAAAATTATGAACATAACCAGTGACAAAGGGCAGCTTTGGTAGAGTGCAACCCCCACTGGAAAGAAATTCGACAAGTTACCAATGCGGACCAAGCTCTGGCTCCGGCAATACCCGTAGCAACGGGTCTGGTATGCCATATTCCTGGAGCAAACCCCACAAGATCCGGGACAGGGTGGAAAGCCTTCTCCAAGTCCACAAAGAAATATGTGGACTGGTTGGGCAAACTGCCATGTCCCCTCCAGGATCCTGTAGAGTGTGCAGAGCTGGTCAAGAGTGCCGTGGCCAGGACGAAAACCACCTTGATCCTCCTAAATCCGAGGTTCTACCATCAGCCGCATCCTCCTCTCCAGTACTCCTGAATAGACTTTCCTGCGTAGGCTGAGGAGTGTGATTCTCGATAGTTGGAACACACCCTTCGGTCCCCTTTTTGAAAAAGGGGAATTACCACCCTGATTTGCCAATCCAGAGGTACGGCCCCTGATGACCACATGATGTTGTAGAGACATGTCAACTAAAACAGTCCTACTACATCCAAAGCCTTGAGGTATTCAGGATGGATCTTGTTCACCCTCAGAGCCTGGCCACGGAGGAGTTTTTTAACTACCTTGGCGACCTCAGCCCCAGTGATAGGTAGACCCCTCTCTGAACCCCTAGGCTCTTCCTTTTCCACAGAGGGTGTGTTGGTGGGATTGAGGAGGTCCTCGAAGTATTCCATCCAGGCCCAGCCCGTAGAGGAGACATGGGTCTCCATGGGTGGGTCTCCATGGGTCCCCCCCCCATGGACCCACTACCTTTAGGAGGGGCAAATGGGGTCGGGTGCAATGTGAGCCAGGTGGCAGCGGAAGGCGTGGGTACTGCCGGACCGATCCTCGGCTACTCTGGCTTATGGGAGATGGAATCATCGGTGCCTGTTGTGGGGGCAACCCCTGAACCAGGTGGCTCAGGTGAGTGGGGCTGTCAAGAAGCCGTCAAGAAGGCCTATCAGGTCTTTTTGGCCTGTGAGACTCCTGGGTACCAACAGGCCAAACGCGCTGCAGCCTGGGCTGTTGCCAATGCAAAATCTTGGGTGGGGGAGAAGTTTGGTGAG
This sequence comes from Neosilurus hyrtlii, assembly GCA_028564935.1. NCBI lineage: Eukaryota > Metazoa > Chordata > Actinopteri > Siluriformes > Plotosidae > Neosilurus > Neosilurus hyrtlii. The sequence continues at coordinate 4,158 of JAOUQZ010044008.1, read as the reverse complement.
GGCCTCGAAAAAGGAATACCAAGGAACTGATTGCAGATTTTAGGAGATTCAAAACACCAGAGACCCCTAATTCCATCCAGGTCATCACTGTCGAAATGCAGACCTTTATGCTTATGAAATAGTGCTACTCTCACTAGCCCTCTCTAATGTCTGTGTGTGCACCTCTAACACTACAATCTTCTCGGGCAGAGAGCTAACTAGTAAACACCCATCACAGGTAAATTATTACTAATGATGGAAGAACTACTAAATATCCTGCACTCAACACACTAAAGAAGCTGAATGCTAGCCATGATGCTCAAAACAAACCCATAGACATATACTTAAAGACTGGACAAAACCGTCACATGATGCGCCTTTGGTGGCCACCACATTAACAAGGACAACAATTCCAGTAAGATGGGTGTAGAATGTTGTGTCTCAACTTGTTCCAACAAGAAAAATTGTATCTCTAAAGTGCAAGGTAGTGTCTACAGAATAATTACATTATTATCTATTCTCTTTTCCTGACAAAAAAAATCGAAGGTCCAAATATTTGTTTGTATCATGGTATTTTACCAGTGTGTATAACAATATGACCCAAAATAATGAGCAAAACTAAGCAAAATTTCTCAATCCTGTGGCTTGTTTGCATGTATAAAGCCTAGATGTCAAATGTAACACGTCTCTGGTAAGATGGCGGTAACTTTGGCATGTTCCGAATACACGCGTTATACTGGGTAGCACCAGTCTTCTATTTACGTCTATGAACAACCTTAGCCAGACACTTGTAGATATTAGCAGCGTGCTATTGAATGCCTTTGCTTGCTACCTTGAGGTGAAGAAAAAGTAGTGTTCGAAGTAAAAAGTGTATATAAAATAATAATGTATACTACAGAAAGCAGAAAAAAGTAAAAAAAAAAAAAAAGAAAAGTTTAATCCCTAAAAAAGAGGAGAAAATGATACACAGCATGAGATTCGAAAACAGAACTATATTACAGGAAATCTTCCCATATCAGCTTAACTTTCAGCATTTCTTTAACATTACTAATTATTACATATTTTCCTGAGCAATTATTTCTCTCGGCCATAAGGACACCTGTTCTAGGGTTTTGATATGTTTTGGGAATTTGGATATAGCAAAATTTGTTAGGAGAACAGGGGATCCAAATCGAGAAATGATGAACTGAACTACCCATGCATAACAGTTTTGCCGAATTTAATTCTGGTAATTTAATATTACATATTTATTAACAGAATGTCTCCTCAGCAGAGTCGGATCACATAGTGGTGATTATCACAAACTTGTAATGTTCTATCACCTGAACGAATGCAATCGTCCAGGGTGGCACCATGTGATGTCTTCTTGTCGTGTAAGCGGTCGTTTCGTCAGATATTTCTTCATCAAGGAATGGCAGTGCTTTGCCTTGGATACATGGTTGAACATCTCATCTAGGTTTTTGGGTTCCCTGCAAGTCCCAAAGGCAAACATATATAGAAAACAGAAGTTTCAGTGAAGAGATCCTGGTCAAGGTATCAAGGTCATCAACAGACAGACCAAATAAAAATGGTTAAAATCTTTAATGAATATCAATTTTAATAGTGGCATGGTCTTTTACATACTGCATCTCAAACAAAATGATCTACTGCAAAAGCTACTATTAATTTTCTAGTCACTACTTGAGATTTTATCTATTCAAATAAAACAGATCTAGAGAATAATCTCTGGTCTAACTTGCAGACTTTTGATGACCAGAATATATATTTTGGAGTATTTGGAAGAGATATTAAATTATATTTCCTGCAGATAATTCAGAAATGAATACACACTTGAAGTGTAGCCATAGTAAATCGTTCTCTTCAAGTGCCCATAGCCAATAACAGCATACAAATACAATACTCCTGAACAAAATTACTCACGAAAGTGACAGACAGCAACAAACAGACATATTGTCCTAACGAAAAATTCTAAGTTACTACATCGAAAATAGATTTTCTTGATTGATAATCTTACCATAACAGCTCTTTCTCCATTCTGATAATCTCCTTGATGCTGTTGTACATTTCAGTGATGGTGTTAATTTCTGATAGGCCGAGGCAGTACTTGTTGGAGATTTCGTAGACACCTTCGCTCATCGTGTATCCGACATGGTTTCCTGTGAAATACAACCATGAGAACAGGCTGATCAGGAAGTGAAAGCCTTCGGCCACAACCAAGATAGGCAGATTGTCACTGAGCTCAGACTTTGGGTAGTGCATGTTGAAGGAGATAGAAAGGCAGTGGCACTTTTGGTTTAGTTTTGCCCCCTGAAACTTACAAATGAATTCCAATTATTTAAGTGTTGCGACCACCCTTTATCCCACTGTCACACAGAAAAAAATTAAATTACAGCAATATGATTTTTGGCATTGAACTAATCAGCAGATTCTTGAAGCAATTTTGATCAAAGTTATCATATCATTGATGAACGGTATAACAATGGTTTGGGGGCATCCGTGTTCTTCAAAAGTGAGGGTTTGTCCCGAAAGTGTTTGTTTCATAATCTTCCCATTCAATAAACACTCTGCCTCAATAAATCTAAATTTGATATTTGTAAGTGTAATAACTCAAGCCTATATGAACTTTTCCAGGGATATCACCCTAGGATGCACACATTCCCCACAATAAACCCAGAAATACTTCTAAATATGCAAGTGAAGTATACTAACACCTATGTGAATATTTCTTCTAAAGAAATTTATATACACCCTCTACACTGGAAAAAAAAAATCAAAATTGTCATTCTGTCTTTTTAAGATTTTGCTTATTTTAAAAGTTGAAATCTGTGTTGTGACACATATATTATATGCTATAGTGGCAACCACTTCTTCTTAATAGTTTGTTGACAATGAAACGTTATCATAGGCTGTGGTTCCAAGAGCTTTTCCCCACATGTACTGACAATCTCTAACTTTATTTTGGGGACTTTTAGATGATTTGAACTTTTTTCAGCAGAAATTAAATCGCTACCAAATTTTGTTTTTAGCTGTCAAAATAAAAAATGTAGATTCAAACTTATTGTACCAAATAAAATGTTTAGGATGTCCAACTACTTATCAAGGGTCAGAGAGAAACTGTCAACTTCAACCATTTGTCAATGTTTAAGTCTTTATAGTGGCAGAGTGTGACATGTGCTTAGCTTACATTTTTCACTGCTTTTCATTTTGGGCCTTTGACAAATTTCAGAATCTATGTTTACATAGATTTTTTTCCTCACACATATTTACATCCAATCCTTTTAATCTTTTTAAGAAATTAAAAAAGAAATCCCCAAAATTTTGTGTCTGTTCCTTAAGATATTGGATTAATATATTTCTCAAATTTCAGCAGTGAACACAGGTTTGTAATTCATTCACCCTTAAGGTTTTTAAAACCAAATCCAGAAAAAAGTAGTTACCTTCTCTACAATTAAAGATGTAATACACCACCCTATCGCCTCATGTGCATACAACCAAGGAGTTATGAAATTTCACCTGGTTATCTTGTAATAAAGAAAAACAAGTCCAAACAAGCTTCCAAGGAAATGCATATTTAATAAAGCTTAATAAAGCTTAAATAACTTGCTGATAAAATAATTTTTCAGATCAGAGTGCTTGGAAGTCATAACCTGCAGAACATTCAAAGAATCGTATCCCAATAATTTTTAGTCGGAAGACTACAGAACTCCCTCGAGTTTTTGAACAATTGAATACACAAGGAGATATTCTTGTGAAATAAAAATACTGATTTGTTAATATTTTATCTGAAGTAAACTTCAGTCAGGTGTAGGTCACTTTGGACTCTTGGCTGTGACGTCAGTTCCTGTCCTGTGAATCGCGTGCCGGCAACTGCATGTCAGTGTTGTTAACCTAGCTTCCTCCCTCTGATTCTAGAAATTTAAATTTTAAGTTTAATTTTAATTTCATTGTTTAACTTTTCCCCATCGTGAAGCAGTTTTAGTTATTTTATTTAGTTTTTCTTCAAACATTAACTTTTCTCCCCTCCAAATGCAGAGGGAATCAACAGCATCCTGCTAATATCCTGCTAGCATCCACAAGTCTCCAGCTAGGGTTTGTTTTTAGCATCATGGCTACTATCCAGCTTGTTCAGTGTGTTGAGTGCAGGATGTTTAGTAATTCTCCTTCCGTCATTAGCGATAA
>JAOUQZ010044007.1:0-12159 GCA_028564935.1 Neosilurus hyrtlii | reverse complement strand
TCTCTCTCTCTCTCTCTCTCTCTCTCTCTCTCTCTCTCTCTCTCACACACACACACACACACACACACAGACACACAGGGCCATCTAGCATCTCACCCTTTGACAGAAGCCAAGGTGATCTATCACTTCCTGCCCAAGCCCCAAAGCTTTCTAGTTGAACTCAAGATAATATTAGAATGACCACCTGTGGGTCTAATTTAATGCTCTGTACGAAAGCCATTAGTCCACACACTCCATAGCACACCATGTTCTCAAAGTCTCTGGCAATGGCATTCATGACAGTAATTTGTAGTTCACAGTTTCTGCTTCATATTTTACTTTCTCATTTTTAATGTAGATTCATGTAACCAAACTACATTTGATATTGTAATATTTTTACCTTTCTTAGTTGCCCTAAAATTGTATTTTTAAAGGGGTCCATTCACTTACTAGTCATAAAATAAAATAAACAATAAAACATTTAAAAAATGTAAAATTAAACCATATATCTTGGAAATATAATGGAATCAGCCAGATGTCTGTCTGAAAACTTTTCCTTACTCCTGTATGCGATGACCCCTGCACCAAGCATGATGAAGTGAAATAATCATTGTCACCTTGAGAAAGAACACAGAACACTTGATCTCAGAATCTTCTAATTTTCGGTGAAAAATCAGTGTTGCACTTATCATCATCATCATCATCATCATCATCATCATCATTCCTTTATGTTCTAACATCAGACGTTTTTTGTTTCTGCAGTGCACAGTTGTCAAGCCTGCATACTTGTCCCAAATATATAAAGTGTTGTTGATTTCAAAATTTCCAGATTGGTAACGTGTTTGTTACTTCACATAGGCATTTGTTTGAGATTTTATATCATCTGTCCACTCCCTTCTGTTTCTTCTTGTCACTGGATGCATTTACATGCTCACATCCACCCATAACCATTTTTCTCAAATAACCATACCATATTGCTTCAATCATAGCAAGTTCTCTCTCCATGTAGGCTACTCACTAGTAAATGGGGACCTTTTAAGTATTATCTTTCAAACATTGCTAATATTAAACCATTACCATAGCTACCATACATGTTTTTGCACTGTGACGGCCTGGTGAGCTGTCCAGGGTATACTTTGCCCTTGTCCAGAGTTAGCTGAGATGGGCGTTAGCCTCCCCACAACCCTAATTATGATTAAGCGGTTCAGAAAATGAATGAATGAATATAAAGACAAGTGCATTCACGTCTATTCAAATTGTAAATAACAATAATTCTAAAAAAAAAAAAAAAGTAAAAAAAAAAAAAAATAATATATCAAGGACTTCACATATAACTCTAATTTTATTTTCATACCATATTCATGACCGGAAGATCAGTGAGCTGTCCAGGTTCTGTTCTCCTCACCTGGGAAGCCCTAAGCAGCCGACTGATCAATGGGAATATGAAGCAGGCTGTCCTCAAGTGGTTCAATTGCTTCTACAAACAGTACCTCCAATGTTTCCGGTTGCTGGCTCTGGAGGAGGCTGGCTGGCCCTTCATATTCGTCGAGCATCTGAAGGACACCTGCAGGAAGTGGCTACTGATTATGGAGGCATGCAGCCTAAAGGACATGCTCAATGCATTGGTGCTAGGGATGTTTATCGCCGGACTGCCAGAGAAAACAGTGTTGTGGGTCCAATGTCATTGTCCAGCAATGCTTACAGAGGCAATCAAGCATGCTGGGGATCATTGAGAGGCATTTATAGTGACAGATGGCCAGGCTTTTGCGATAAAGTTTGCCTGTGGTGTGCAACATGCTGCAAATGCCAGGTGGTTAATTTCCTGGACACTTCAAAAGTGCCATTGTGCCCTTTCCCATTAATTTATTAATTAATCCCCTTCAGAAGAATATGGATAGATCTTGTTGGGCCACTGAGATTTGCACATGGGTAACAACTGGTTTTAATCAAATTGGATTACACAATGTGATACCCAGAATCAATGCCGTTCTGCAACATTTCTGTATGTACTGTTGTGGTGGCATGATTCAGTGTTACCTCCCGCATGGGGAGTCCACATAAAATCCTCACTGATTTTGGCACTACTTTAATGTCACATTTTGAGCAGTATGAATTATAGGGGATTGTTAAAGGTGCAAACACTCCAAGCCCAGCTCTATAAGAAGGGTCTTCCAGTTAAGAGAAATTGCACCAGGAGATATAATGCTCATTTTACTGCCCATGTTCAGCTTTAAACTTGCCAAGTGGAAAGGGCCTTTTGAGGTCACATGGTGGGTGGAAAAAGTCAATTATGGGGTTAGACACACCAATAGAGGTAATGCACTTTGATGCTCCCAAGTGGTACATCGACAAGTTGCACGACTATCAACCTGATAGATTGTAAGTTAAAATCCAGGTTGATACTACAGCCATCCACAACCAGGAGTCCATGGGAGCTAATTTTCCGAGCTCTCACGGTAGGGAGGGATGGCATACGCACCTCTGTCACTCACAGCAATCACCAGCCAATCCATGAGCGTCTGTGAGCTCATTCGTACAAAGGAATGGATAGAGCTCAAAGTGTGTTAGGCCATCTCCAAATGTGCATGCACATTTCATAAAGAGGCAGGTGGCAGCATCGCATGTCATGGAGGGAGCCCTGTGTCTCTGGCAACAGTAGTTCTTGAGAGGGTGGAGGAGGGACCAGTGGTTACTAAAAAAGTGGATAAATCATCCCGGTCCCCACCAACTCTCACCATCCCAGAAGGGTTCATCACAGGTTGTGCAGTTACAGAAAGAGTTTCCAGATGTGTTCTCAGCTCTATGGGCTTGGACTGATCAAACACAACACCACACCCCCCCGGTTGTGGTTGCATGCAGCCACCCATATAGATTACCAGAACACAAAAAATGGAGTTAAAGATGAACTCAGGGCTTTGCACAACATGGGGGGAATCAAGGAGTCACACAGCGATTAAGGTAGCCTGGTGATCTTGGGACCCAAGTCCAATAGGTTTTTGGTAGATTACTGCTCATTTGTTTAGGCACATTTTTATTTGACGCTGGAATATTGGCAGATTCTCTTGACTGCCTTAAACATTTCAATGAGTCATGAACAAAATCCTATGCCTGCAAGATGAATATGCCTTTATAGCCTCCAATGATTGTCCTAAGATTCTTGAGATTATCAGGTATTACAGCAAAGCCAAAGAAGTTTGCAATAGGGCAGTTGGAAGCGCAGCATCTGGGATTACACTTGAGTCATGGACAGACATTACTAGCTATTATAGAAGGATGTCCCCAACACAGGTACTGACCTCACTAAAAAGGGGCACCAGATTCAGTCTATTGGATGGAGCCATGTGAACGGGGTATCTGCCAGCTAAATTCGGTTTTGTGTGTGTGGGCTCACTGTTGCATTCACCTGACTTTATTCTCCCTTTTGTCTTGCAGATCGATGTACCAAACGGCTGGTTTGACCCATGTAGTGGAGGGAAAGGAGTTCCCCATGCTATACATCAGCCACAAGCTGTCCATGTGGGAGGGCAAGTACAGCATCGTGGAGAACGTGTGGCTATCAAATAGATGTCTTCACTCCACAAAACTAACTGCTATGGCACACTTTCATCCTGTGTTCAGATCACTTCCAGATCCAATATCTCCATTGCATTTTGCAAATTGTTGGTATCTAGAATTACAGCCATCTAATTTGAGGTGGTCCACAGGCCAAGGTCGCAGATGGTGGTTGCTGGTTCTTTGCCTCAATGAGCAGTGGGTTTTGTGGCAGTATCAGTGTGATTGAACACTTTCTGTAGGCAGAGAGGAGTCAGGTAGCACCAGTGGGTAACAATAGTTTCACCTGTGTGCAATCACTGGCACTATTTATGTGTGTTCTATTGTGAAGTACAATTTTTAATTGAATTTAAATTGCTACTTTTAACCTATAAAGCATTAAATGTCCTTGCGCCACATTATCTTAGCAAACTGTTGTTCATGATCCAGATTCATGATCCAGATTGTTGTTCATTAGCAGAGCTTCTCTTACAAAGCCCCACAATTACGTAATAAACTTCCAGTTTATGTTTGGGACTCAGACATAGTCTCTGTTTTTAAGACTAGGCTGAAAACTTACTTGTTTAGTCAAGCATTTTGTTAATAGCCTTTTATTAGGTAAAGAAGCAGGTCTAGGGGATCTCAGGCATAGAGAGTTCTGGTAAACTGTGATGTTGGGTTGCTGACGCTCCATCACTCTACATGTTCACCCAGGTCAGAATAGTGGCTGATTGCCCAATGTTACACGGTTGCCCCACCCCCACCCCCCATTTTTGCTGAGGTACACATGCTGTTTTAGGGATGTCGGTGATCCTGATTTCTTCTTGAGTTTTCATCTTGTAAGCCCCTCGCTCCTGCGCACTCAAGAGATTGGGATTCACCCAAATGAGGATGGGTTTCCCTTTTGAGCTCTGGTTCCTCTCAAGGTTTCCTCCTTGTGTCAACAAAGGGAGTTTTTCCTTGCCTCTGTCACCGCAGGCTTGCTCATTAGGAATATGTAGGGGTTGCAGAAAAATGTTAAAATTCCTTTTTAAATTACTTTTACTATGTCAAACTGATTTGTGACAATGTCAACTGTAAAGAGCGCTCTACAGATAAAACTGAATTGCATTGAATTTGCATGCTTACAGATAGAAAGTGGTCAATGTTCGGAGAGAGAGCTGTGAGCAGTTGTAAGGCTGTGTGGATAGGTTTAAAAAAACTTCAGAGTGAGGAATAAAAGGCATATGAAAAGTGCCCAATTCAAGTTAAAAGTAAATGAAATGAACTGTTCACCTGTCTCTCAGTCCTTAGTGTTCCAAGCTTCTACCTTTCTATTTATCGTGGTGAAGTTGTCTCTTGATTGTTGACTCTGCTATAGACAAGCCTATCTCCTTGTAACGAAGCTGCCACCTGTTATCGCTAAAATTCACATAAACAGCTAACGTGACATTGAATGAACTCAGACGGACAATGCTATGCACAAACACTGTTTATTTTATATAAATAAACTTAAGTGTCCAGTGACATTCAAACAACTGTGAAAACAAACACACTTACTTTAGTAAGAAGCCTTTCGTTAAGAGTGGCCAGCTGAATGTTTAGGATCTAAGGACATTTTACAAACATTTCATTGCACAAAACAATAGCGGAATACTCATGTTGCAGTTGAGCACTGAGTTCCTGGTTTGGAGTGGAGAGAAGACCCAATAGAAAATCATGAGGGACATTTGAAAGTTTGCCATTTTCACGTCTGAAATGAGAAGTGGTTAAGTGTGTGGAATAATGGCAGTGTTTTGGGTATATATGGGTATTTATAGATATTTATGGTGTTGAAAATAATGTGTGAAGATTATTCATGGATGTATTCATATGGTATATGGTATATGTATTTATTGTGGTGGAAATATTGTATAATTAATATATATGCATTTTTACATTGCCGTACGGCCATCCAGGGAACACTCCTAGAAGGTTTTCTTAATTTCTCCAAGTTTTGTAAGATTATTTTTCCTCACCTTTAAACAACTCAGTTTTTAGTTGACTTCCAGGCCCTTTAATATTCCTGGTCTTTCCAATGTTTTCTTTGCTTTGAACTGGGATTAATATAGACTGATTAGAAATCTTGGTCTCCCAGTGACCTGGCCTGGCAAGTTACTCTCTGCTCACTTAACATCCTGGGACGTGCTTGGGTGAACATGTACATTCCGGAGATGGCCAACATTGGCTCTTGGTATCACTTTAATATCACTCATGCCTGTGCAAGGAAGTTGTAGCTCAAACTTTACATACTTTCAACTGTGAAATCTGTGACTGGTATAGAGATAATATACTGTTTCATTTGATTTTGAATGGTGTACTGGGTGAGTATACCGAAATTACTAGCAAGCTTTATAGTAGTTTACTGATAAAGACACTGTGCTGATCGAGGATCGTGAGCTTTCCAAGATTTGAATGTCAGTGTTTGCCAACAGCACTTACACTGCAGCCATTAAACACCAGTTCCAGGATGCTGAATGTCATTGTTTACATCCATGTTTTGAATATACAGCTCCCATGATAAGGCTACTGCCATAGTCATACAGTTCACTGGATTAAATGACTAAAAATATGCAATATTACAGTGTATGGACATTAACTGATGGTAAGTGCACATTTATTAACACTTGTTTTAAAAACTGACCCATTACAATATGAGAATTCACAGAATCAACTTTAACACACAGCTTTAAAGACAAAAAAATGTTGTCTTTACCCTAACTTTAGCTGCTCATAAATCAGAACGAGTCTCCAAGAGTCACACTCAAAACTTTCTATCTAGAAAGAGCTTAATTTCAACACACCTCCATGCTCTTCTTCTGATTGTGAAACATGCCTAATTTGGTGATAATCTTAGAGGTTTTTAGTATAACACAATCATTCCTGTGTAACAATATAAATCTATTTAGTTTTTTTTTTTAGTTATTTTAGTTTAGTTTATTTTAGTTTAGTTTTAATTTAGTATTTTTTTAGTTTATTTTAGCTATTTAAGTTATTTTTTAATTTAGTTATGAGTTAGTTATTGTTTAGTTGTAGTTTTAGTTATTGTTCTTTTCTTCTTGTTACTTTGATAGTTTATTCTTTACATTTTGGACAGACGTACTAAGCATTTCACTACATATTGTACTGTGTATAATTTGTATGTGACAAATAAAATTTGAATTTGAATTTGAAAATTTGAATTTGAATTTATTTACCTTTTATGAAGTTTGGCTGCGATTACTAGCAGGGAAAAAAAATACACTCCTGAAATCCAAGAATTAATTTAGTGAATTATGCTGTTTAAAATCATAGGTGTCATTACAAATTAGTGAAAAGGGATATATTAATCCCAGGTTTTGAATAAAATGAATTATATAAGTTAATTTATATAATAGATGACCAGAGAGAATTTTCTTTTTTTGCAACCTAATAATGGCTCATGGTTCATCTTGACTGTCATCTATTTTGGTGTCATATCTGTTGGCCATATTCTAAAAGAAAGTGATCACCATATAACCATTTATGACCCAATATTATTTAAGTAATGAACTCCAAAAATCAAAGTCTGATCTTTATACAATTCATAGTAAAGGAAAAACGTTCCTATGTCTAATCTCATTTAACAAAAATTTTACATTTATTCTTTTTTTAGTTATAGTTATCATGTTTGTAAAGCAGTGTCTTTTAACCTTTTTTGAGCCACGGCACATTTTTTACATTGAACAAATCTTGCGGCACACCACAAACCAAAAATGTTACAAAACGTCACTCTGTAGCTTAATACAGTTTATATAATCACAATATAAATTAAACTCAGTGTGTAACTTGGGCCTGTTTAGATGAACACACACGAAGCTCTTCCTCAGCGAGCATTTCGTTTACAGTGGCTATGCAGGAGGCAGGTGGTATTACCTTCTCTGCCACAATGTGGGACTGTTTTGATTTAGCTTTAAGTTCAGCAGCTACGTAGCTTTGAGGGCTCTCTTATTTACCTCTATGGTTTTTCTCATAAAAGTTGCCCGTTTCTCTGTGTTTTCATGCAGGAGAACAAAATAGTCGGAGTGGTAAACGAAGTGGGTGTCATCACATCCCCGGTGAAAGTAAAGCCGAACAAAAGATAGCTTTCACTGTATCGCCTCGAGCTCACTGTCTTTGCTTTCTTTTGACCACCACTCATATTAGGGACCTCATCTGGGTCAGAATTTTGTCCAGGGCCCAGTTTAGAGTTTGCACTTTTTTCTTTTTAGAAACCTGCATGCATCACTACGGAGCCCCTAAAAGGACATGAAAAGTTTCTAGTGCGCACGAGAAACCTCAGGTAACTGGTGCACACACGATAGTTTCTCATACATCACTAATTCTCTTGTCTCTAAGAATAATTAAGGCAATTAGGCTCCCTACTGCCACTCTCGTGACATGGAAGAGTATTACATTACTCTGCCAGTCACTACAGCACAGACACTCGACAATGGCCAATGGTAATTGGATAATTTCCCACGTTACACCTGACCAACTCTCACGGCACACTAGTGTGCCACAGCACAGTGGTTGAAAATCACTGTTGTAAAGAATGGGAACATTTGTACAGTCCCCTCCAAAACTATTGGAACATCAAGGCTAATGAATTTGTTTTTGCTATACTCTGAAAACTTTGTGTATAAGAGATCAAAAAAAGAATACTGGAAGAGAGATCAGAGTCTCAGCTTTTATTATCTGGTATTTGAAGATTTGATTCGATTCAAAACACCATCAGATTTTCACACAAGTTCTAAAAGTTGATTAAGAGAACACAATAAAGCAAATGAAATAAAAACATTACACTTGGCTATTTACTTATTAGGGAAAATGTTCTGCTATAACATATCTGTGAGTGGCAACAGTATGTCATGTCATTTTCTAAACCGCTTAATCCTAATTAGGGTCGCGAGGTGGCTGGCGCCCATCTCAGCTGACTCCGGGCGAGGGCAGAGTACACCCTGGACAGCTCGCCAGGCCATCGCAGGCAACAGTATCTGAACTTTGCTCTTTTGTGTAGTAATTACTGTAACTAAACATTTGCAGTCCTGCACATTTACCTGGAGGAATTTTTGACCATTCCTCTGTACAGAACAGCTTCCCTTCTGGGATGTTGGTGGGTCTTAAACATTTTTATTAGATCATTCAAAAACATTTAACTGATTCTTAACCATCCTTTGGTAGAATCACATGTATTTAGGGTCGTTGTCTGAAGGCATGACCCACTTTCTCTTGAAATTCAGTCCAATGACAGGTGTCCTGATGTTTTTTTCTAGAATTCACAGGTATAATTTAGAATTCACAGATGGAATAGAGATCTTATGCTGGAATGCAGTGTTTTTCTTCTCCAACTTAAAACTTTTAGTTTAAAACAATAAAAGTTACAATTTTCATTGATGGCATCTGGCAGATGCCCTTATCTAGAGCAACTACATAAGTGCTTTGAAGTCACTATAAGAGAATGCATTCTAATACTGGTTTACTAGGACACAGGATAAGTGCACCATCAATCAAAACTCTGTTAATACAATTTATTTTTATTATTTTTCAACTGTTTCCCATTTTTTTCCAATAGAATTCCTGCTTGTCCATGTGATCCTTAACAAACGGAAGAAGGGCAGCAATGGTCCTATTGGAGAGCATTGGCTATTTTCATGCGATTTGATTATCTTTAATGTTTTTTTTTATTTAGCTTTGAAATATAGGAGGTTTTATTTTGTCACACTGTACTTCCAAAAGAACGTGAAGGTCAGACTTCCCTTAAACGACAGATCCCTGTTCTTTAAATAAAACAGGGTGCTCATTGTTATCCAATGGTTATCCAAATGATAGAAAACATCTGCCTCTAATTTCACCTTCAAATTTAACTGCTAATTCTAGATGTTTGCATACTTTTGACACACAGAGATATGTAATATTAGATTATTTTCCTTAATATATAAATAACCAAGCATAATACTTTTGTCTCATTTGATTAATTGTGTGTTTTAGGAAAATCTTGTTATGCTTGAGATGCAGAAATTCATTCGTTCATTCATTTTCTAAGCCACTTAATCCTAATAAGGGTCACAAGATAGTACCCATCTCAGCAAACGCTGGGCTAAGGCTGTACACCCTGAACAGCTCACCAGGCCATTGCAGGGCCAACACACATACATACATTCACACTCACTCTCACACCTAGGGGCAATTTGGAACCACCAATCAGCCGACTGTGCATGTTTTTGGACTGAAAAAAACCCAAGCAAGCACAGGGAAAACACACACACTCCACACATGAACTCCGAGAACCAGGCCTTCTTGTTGTGAGGCAGACGAGCTAACTACTGCGCCACTGTGACACCCTGTTTATGCAGAAATATGAAATAAAATTATAAAGCATAGGTTTTATTAAGAGCCGGTGGCCTCCACGTCTACTCGAAAACTAGTTATAGTTGTCATCTCTCTCACCATCGTTATGGTGTTGTATATATGACAGCAGATTGAGTCCTGTTTCAATGCATGCTTCCAAAAATTTGCGCGCCGTTGTGCACCAGGTAATGTGTTTTTGCACAATGACTTATGGGAGTTGAAGATGCTGGAGGAAGCTTGTAAACCCAAATGATTACAAACAGTGTTGACACAGAACAACGTGGTTGATTTTTTTAAGTGTAATACAAAATGGTGCGTTCTCCTTAACCTAACCAACCCAAAGATTTTTTTGGCATATGAAAAAAAAAAAGAACTGAACCAACCAAACTCTCCGCTTTGTGATAAATTGGACTTGGATGTACCACAGTATAGTTCCTTCCACGTAGCTCACGCAATGGTATAAACAGACCACTTTTCAAGGAGACTTAGAGACCAACAGTATAGAGGCCAAACTGCAAGATGTAAACCACTGATCAGCAAAGAATAAAACAGGAAGGTTCTGGACCGGGCAAGTCAATCACCAGAACTCAATTTCACATGCACTTGACTTTCTGGAGTGAAAACTATAGGGAATAACCCCACAAATACTTCATCTCACTTAAACAACTATATGGTTCAGTATAAAATGTTCTATGCTGTTCAACATATCTCGATGTAAATAGCAGGGAATAAAAGCTAAAACTTTGATCTGTCTTCTCATATTCATCTTCTGGTCTCACACAAATGTCTTCTGTGCACAGCAAAACCTATTTCATTGGCCTTGCCGTTGTAATACTTTTGCAGGGGACTGTACATAACTGGTAGAACCTTATTTTAGTTAAGTAAGATCACCTGGATCTTTACTGCCGTCACAACCATACACGATGTGCAGCATGCAGTAAGATGATATTTCTCCTGGACCCAGACAGATACACGTACACACACAGTGTTGACAGAATATTAAATAAATTGTAAAAGAAACTAAATGCATTATGGGCAGGGGTATATGGGAAAAAGTTGAGGTAAGTATACAGGGAGGCCGCAGAGCATAAATACACCTATTAGGACAATACACATTAGGTATCTGTGATATCAGGTATTCATGCACAGATAGGATTGGCACATATTCCTTATGACAGCACGGTGGAATAGCGATTAGGATGCCCGCCTCACAGCAAGAAGGTCCTGGGATCAAGACCCAGGTTTAGGCATTTCTGTGTGGAGTTTGGATGATCTCCATGCGCTCGTGTGGGTTTCCTCCAGGTTTCCTCCCACAGCCCAGAAATATGCACATTAGGCTATTTGGCTGTTCCAAATTTGAAAACCAATGCTATCAATTTTTGTGGTATATTATTTTTATGGGACCAAAAGTATAGTAAAAGAAAATCTGAACATAAATTTCAAAAGTATCATTTAATATTTGGGGCCAGATTTACAAACAGGGAAAATTATCATCAGTTGACAATCTGAAAAAGTGCCAGTTAGAGTGAACAGTTCCCTGAGTTATATACCAGCAATATACACTAAGATCCAGTCAGTTTCTTATAATGATGAATTTACAAAGAGGTGCAAATTAATGCATTGTCACAAACAGGTACGAAATCATGGCAATCCTTTGGCAAACCTCTGACATTCCAAACAAATGAACACAAGTGAAGAAACTTTTCTCCATTTCCAAACATCCTCTCCCTTTTTGTGCCTCACTCCTAAGCAGGCAGTGATTTTTGCAAGTACAAAAATTACAGTCTGAAAAAACAAGAACACAGTCTCTGTGTATAATAAGTCTGTGTACTCACACCGTCTCTGTTCTGACAGGCACATGCACACTCATGCGCAGTGTCACTCTTGTTCTCTAACCATGCCCATAAAATTAAGACATGCTTTTTGGCATTTAATAATGACACAATTGGCAGTAAAGTGGCTACTGCAAACCTTTGTAAATAACACTGCATGAATTATTTAAACACTCTCCTCCCCAAATGTGCATGATCTATTAGTTTAAAATCTGGTGATTGACTTGGCAAGTCTAAAACCTTGCCCTGATGAAGCACTTTTAATGTGTGGGAAGTGTGTTTCAATTTACTGTCCCCTCTCTCTCACTCTCACTCATTTGCCTCAATCTCAATACACTGGCCGAAGGTGGGATGCACCCTGAACAGCTCACGACACCATCGCAGGGCTAACACACACACACACACACACACACACACACACACACACACACACACACACACACACACACAC
>JAOUQZ010044006.1:0-12159 GCA_028564935.1 Neosilurus hyrtlii | reverse complement strand
GCGTGAAGCACCGCACATTTCCACGGACATTTCACTCTTGATACATCTGAACTTTTCCGTGGGAAAGTGCGTACGCAGCGTTTTTGTGCGTACGCACCCTTTGTACATGAGGCCTCAGCAGTTAAAACAGTGCAGGTGTGGACTGAGGACGCCACTGCAGCTCTACAGGATTGTTTTGACTCTACAGACTGGGAAATATTCGCCGAGGGGACTGACCTAGAGGGTCACACATCAGCTGTGCTCTCCTACATACTGCACTACATACATCTACTGCACCGAGAATGTGACCACAACAAGGACTGTTAAAGTGTTCCCGAACCAGAAACCGTGGTTCAACAGTGAGGTGCGCACCCTGCTTAGAGCACGGGACGATGCCTTCAAGTCTGGAGATCAGCAAGCTTACAAAGAGGCATGCCAGGCCCTGCGAAAAGGCATCAAAAAAGCCAAGCGCAAATATAAACAACTCATCGAGGAGCACTTCAATAGTAACAACACCAGGAATATGTGGAAGGGGATCAAGACATTCACTGGCTACAAGGACACGCACACATCGGCGGACTTCTCAGACAGCACCCTACTGAACACCCTGAACCAGTTCTTTGCTCACTTCGACCAACTCAACAGAGAGGCGTGCACCTGCCCTGGTCTTCCAGAGAGGGGTAACGACCCCATCCAGCTGCAGCAGCACCAGATCATCCCTGCTGACCTTGATCCACATCAGTTTGCATTCAAAGCAAACAGGTCAACATAGGATGCCATCAGAGCAGCCCTCCACACTGCCCTCACACACTTGGACAGCAGCAACTCCTATGGAGGATGCTGTTCATAAACTCCAGCTCCGCTTTCAATACAGTTCTACCACATAAAGCCTGGGCCTAGGGAACTCACTGTGTACCTGGATACTGGACTTTCTTAGCAACAGACCTCAGAACGTCAGGATAGGAAACCACTCTCCTCCACTCTCATCCTAAACACCGGAACACTACAGGGGTGTGTCCTCAGCTAACCTCTTCTTCTTCCTCTTCATACACGACTGTTCCCCCATTCACAACAGCAACACCATCATCAAATTCACCACCGTCATAGGTCTGATAATGGATACCGACGAGTCAGCCTACAGGACGGAGGTCGGCATCTGTGGCGATGGTGCGACAACAGTAACTTGGACCTTAAAACATCCAAGACAAAGGAGATGATAATGGACTTCAGGAGATCTAAACAAACTGAGCATTCTGCCCTCTATAGATATCTCTATATTGGTAGAGAGGGTGGAGTGCCTCAAGTTTCTTGGAGTTCACATCTCTGCTGACTTCACCTGACCACAAACATTTCTAACTAGGTGGGGAAGGCACAACCAAGGACGTACTTCCTCAGAAAACTTTTACCGCACCGCAATCGAGAGCCTCCTGACCTGCTGTACAGTGTGGTTCAAAAGCTGTGCTCCAGAAGACAGAAAGGACGGCAGAGCGGGTAATTGGAACTATTGTACCTCCCCTCAGTGACATTTACACTGCCAGACTTCAGAGGAAAGCCAGTGGAATTGTCAGGGGCCCCACAGACCCTGGACACCCCCTTTTCTCCCCTCTCCTCCCCTCTCCCTTCCGGAAAAATGTACAGGACACTAAAAAAAAACTATCAAACTCAAGAACAGCTTTTACCCACAACCTGTTAAACATGTAACCACATCACCACTGTCACATACACTGACTAAATAACCATCATTCAGACCTTATTCAGACCTAGATCTTCCTGGACAGAGTTATATTACTCCTTAACTGCAATACTCTTGTTTAGAGCAGGTCTCGGACATCATATAACATTTTAGCATCAAGCACCTTATGATATAAAAAGCTGTACCTCTCACCCTGTGCATACCATGCACCACTGACATATCATGCACCCTTCTGAGTATGTCTCTAAATGTGTAAATATGCGGATAGATGCATATGTGTTTGCATATGCAGGATATATATGTTTAAGTGTCTATATGTCTACATATAGGTATGTGTATGTAGGTATATACACATATAGCTTAGTGTAGTTACCTTAGTTGTCTTTTGTGTACTTTTTTTTTTTTTTTTTTTTAATTCTTTATAATTGCTGCTAAACAGATTTTCATTGCTCATTAACAGTTGACATGAATTATCTCTTAAATCTCCAAGAGCTTCATATTTAATGACTGTTACCACAGACTGGGTTACTGTCACTAGATAAGATGCTATATGGGTCTAGCCGTGCTTTTTTGGAAAGAAAATGTTACTATACATTATTCTGTTTCCACAGTGCACTGGCAGTTCAGGTAGTTAAGAGATGTGCTGGTGTAATAAAGACTATTTTAACACACAGGATCAGGTTTAAACCCTCTGTGCTTATTTTAATTGTCTTACAGTTTATAAATTAGAATGATATTTTATAGTCTTGAAGAGTCAAACAGAAGTAAGGTAAATGTCAGCAGGAGTAGGGATACAAAGGTGAGAATAGATCACAAAAGGGCTTATTTTGCATCGCATTTTGCGATGCACTGCCACATTTCGGACCTTGTTTTGATCTGTAACTCTAATCTGATTTTTACCTTGTTGCCACTTTGCCTCATTCTTTTAGGTATGTGAATTGTGCTCGAAATGATGAAGAAAAGAATCTTATGGCATTTCAGTATCAGGGGCGAATTCTGTTTTGCTGCTGTCGACCTATTTACCCTGGACAGGAGCTCTTGGTTTATTATGAAGATGAGTACGCCAATGAACTCAGTCCTGTGTTTTCCTGTTTCTGGAACAAAAAGTGCTCCATGAATGGTAAAGTCCATCCCTACACAGTCAATTTAATTTATATTTGTACGGTACAGGTTGATAATTTCCAGGTCAGGCACTAGTATATCATCAGGCATGAGGACTAAAAAGTTTTTTGAAATTTCCGTTAATAATTGAAAATTTGGAATTACTTGCATCTTGCGGGTACTGGATTTGTTATTACAAGTTTTCACATGACTCTCGCTCACACATCTCTGATGCTTTTGCATAGCTACTTTTAATTGTGGATATGGCTGAACTTTTTGGTGTTGTCAAACCTAAACAGACAGTTACACTAATTTCATTCATTAATGACCTGTTGGCTTATTCAGCATGTTGAATAAGCTGAAAATGAGCATTTCGGGTTCTGAACTTGCATGATAGTTCAGTGAAATCCAGATGCTGGCAGATATCTGACCATCGGTTTGGTGTGTCCAGGTCTTAATTTACTGCATACCATTACAGATGCTGACTTTTGAACTTTGCATTGGTAACAATCTGGATGGCATTTTTCTTTATCCTAGAGGACACAACAGTGGCAGTTCACAGGTTTGGGATACTGAAGACACTGAGACAAATAGACATACTTTTTGTTTATACACTTTTAACTTTATTTTGCTGTGGTCTCACTTTAACACACACTCCTAAACATATACTCTATTCACAACAGCTGCACACAAACACTGGCAGCTCCCTGTCAGCTCTCTCTCTCTTTCTCTATTTCTCTCTCGGGAGCACACAGGCAACACACATACATAGATGTCTCTAATTGTACACAGGTGAAATTCAATATTTCTTATAAGCAGTTGGCTCTACCTGACTCCTCTCCACCTGCAGTAGGAGCTCAGATATACCCTTGCTGTCACACATCTCCACCACCTGGCTCATTGGACCTGTAGTTCACCTTGAATTTAAAGGGCTGCAGCACCAGATAGTAATGAGTGAGCCATGTGTTGGCATTGGCCTGAGTCGTATGGTGGAGACAACAGAGCAGGATGTGATCCAAACAAAGGACTGCCCACTTGATTGCCAGGCACTGAGCAGACTTAATCTCCTGCTTAAAGAGCTTGTGGATGATATACAGTATGAGGCACTCCTCTCCCTCCAGTACCTGGGACAAAATGGCTGCCAATGCTTTGGTCGACGTGTTTCTTTGCAAAACAAAAAGGAGAGCAAAGTCAGTAGACTTCAACAGCGGACTCCCACATAAAAGAACCGTAACCTGGCAGAAAGCCTTTTGACGCAGCCTAAAGAGGCTATCAGATCTGGTACCCTCTTAATGAGGTCACTATTAAGGACACAGCCTGGTGTTGTCCAAAAAAAAAAAAACCCCATTAAAAGCCAACCAGCCTCAGGAACTTACTTGTACTCTTTGGTTTTGGGCAGGCAGCAGTTGCTATAGTCTTATTAATTTGGGGACACACCAGCACATGACCCTCACATAAAGCTCAGATACGATAATTCACCCAGTTGCACATTTCTGTGAGTACTGTCTATTTTAAGCATTTTAGGACAGCCTTTAGATTTTGTAGATACACATTTTTCACAAGGTGAATTCTGTCCATAAATCATTGAAATGGCCCTGGGAATCTAATCATCCCAAAATGAACTGATGTAACCCAAACAAAGTGGAAATGGCAGTATTTTTTAGTAAGTTGTAGTGAAAGGAATCTGATGATAATCTTTAAATCCAGTGTTAAATAAAAATGTGGTTAGCCAATCGAGCAGTTAATCAATGCAAAGCATCATATATGCATCAGATTTCTACACCTTGTTGACTTTTGTGGTCTACAGGTGTGTGTTCAGGTAACCCATACTTTTTGTAAAACAATTTGTGGGCTCTCTTATACTGCAAACATTAAGGGCTTGAGCCATCTATTCCATTTCTGTTGGGCCGTGTGAATTAACTTACAAATCATGTTTTTAAGCATCTGGTAAATTTGCTTTACTAGTCTGCCTGTCTAAGGATGGTTTACGCTGGTGTAGATTGATTTAATCACCAATAATTGGGAAATGTGAAGTGTGTTTGACAAATATTGTACCCTGATCAGTGAGGATCTCTCTGGGAATTCCCACTTGGAAGAAAGTACTTTCACAATACTGCATGCAGATATATTGCATAGAGGCACTGCTTCTGGGCATTGAGTTACACAATCAACCAAGACTGAAATAAAACAATGCCCACACGTGGTCCATTCTAATGGCTTCCCAAGTCTTTTCAAGGGGACCTCAATTAATGGTAAAAGGCAAAATGCTGCTTTTGGGATGGCTGGTGGATTCACCAGCTGGAATTTGCAGTATGTTGTAAACAACTGGCAAAGATCACAGCAAATTCCCAGCCATGATGTTTTAGTGTCAATGAGATTATAATAAGTACCATGCAGTGCAGAGAGGCCTTGAGGTGGGTAATATGGCAGAATGTTCACTGGCATATTTTTAATTTAAAAATTTACCACACATTATCTTCTGTGGAAAGATCAGGACTGCAGGCTAGTCCTACACATATACTCTCTTATTTCACAGCCATTCCTTTGTAAGTTCTGCAGACTATAGCCTTGCATTTTCTTTTTGAAATATGCATGGGCATCCTTTCATTCCAAAATGTCAGTGTGCATTTCTGTATTAATTCTGCTACCACAGTGGGGGAACTTTGCATTGTCAAGTGCACTAAGACAACTCCATACAGTGACAGACCCTTAAACATACTTTACAATACTCATTTCCACTCTATGTTAACTGTGGCTTATTCCAGGTGCCTCCTTTTTGTTGTGAACAAAGCTTGGCCACACCCATGCAAGGATTTTTACCAAACTTGGTGGGAACACTACCTTACCAGTCCCAGAGATTATTTGATTTTGGAATGTCATGGTAAAATTGTATAATTGAAATTACTTTTCTATGTCTGAGAAACAAATTAACATAGAGCAACACATGCAATGAACCTAAACCTCAAAACTTAATATCCACATGTTTACTGGATGGAGCTCACCAGTTACGTTCAAGAGAATAGAGTCA
Organism: Neosilurus hyrtlii; assembly: GCA_028564935.1. NCBI lineage: Eukaryota > Metazoa > Chordata > Actinopteri > Siluriformes > Plotosidae > Neosilurus > Neosilurus hyrtlii. The sequence goes on along the minus strand of JAOUQZ010044006.1, from coordinate 6,358 downwards.
AAATGAAGTCATACACACAAAATACTACCTAGAACCTACCCACCAAAAATAGCATGTGCACCACCAGGTGGCACTATGATCAAGGTTAATGGCCAATGACTGCCAAACCGAATATCACACATTCAAAATCATTATCACCACGTTGCCTGAATTAAGCTTAAACATATGATATGAGTCACGACAATTTCTCTTTAAAAATCTTGCAAATTATGCAGAACCCACTTTTTCAAACTTCTCCTAGAGTTTTTGCCCAATCTGCCCAAAGCTTTAAATATAGCATCTTGAAAGGGCTTGACAAAAAGTTATCAAAAGAATTTCTCCACATAGAGAAATGTAAAAAAATCTATGGTGTTGTGATTGTTCAAGGTGGGCATGGCCTTTTACACCAACAAGAACATCGCTTAAACTTTGGTTAGTTTTAAGTGAATATACTCAAATTTACAGCATAGACAGACAATGCTTCATAGACCTCAAATACCAAAATGGCACATGTACACTACTCGACATTCGAGAGGGGCTTGCACCGATGAGCTTAGACATAGCTTAGTCATAACTGCTTGCATTTCTAGTTTCATGGTTCAGTTTCTGTAAACAATACTCTTGTGCAAGGCTTTTCCTGCTCCGCATGACCACTCTCCTATGTATCTCAAATTCTCTTAGACAAAACCACTGAGAGATGCCATTATGGACAAGAATATGGGAGGCTGCTAGAATTAAGGGAAATTAAATGTGAGTTTCCGGTTCCCTACAAAGGCTTCAGTAGTCAGCCAACATCATCTGATACTCTCAGTTCTGACAGTTCTCACAGTGATGTACAGAAGGAACTTCATTACTGCTTAGAATGTGGAAAGAGTTTTACTCAACTGGGTACTCTCCACCAACACCAGCGCATTCACACAGGAGAGAAGCCGTATCACTGCTCACAGTGTGGAAAGAGTTTTACTCAACAGAGTCATCTCCAACAGCATCAGCGCATTCACACGGGAGAGAAGCCGTATCACTGCTTACAGTGTGGAAAGAGTTTTACTCAACAAAGTCACCTTCAACAACACCAACGTATTCACACAGGAGAGAAGCTGTATCACTGCTCACAGTGTGGAAAGCGTTTCACTGAACATAGTACTCTTCGAACACACCAGCGCATTCACACAGGAGAGAAACCGTATCAGTGCTCACAGTGTGGGCAGAGTTTCACCGATCAGACAACTCTCCAAAAACACCAACGCCTTCACACAGGAGAGAAGCCTTATCACTGCTCTCAGTGTGGAAAGTGTTTTACTCAACAGAGTCATCTCCAAACACACCAGCGCGTTCACACAGGAGAGAGGCCATATCACTGCTCGCAGTGTGGAAACAGTTTTACTCGACAGAGTGATCTCCAACGACACCAGCACATTCACACTGGAGAGAAGCCGTATCAGTGCTCGCAGTGTGGACATAGTGATGTCCAACGACACCAGCACATTCACACAGGAGAGAAGTCGTATCAGTGCTCGCAGTGTGGAAAGATGTTTACTTTTTCAGCAAGGCTCAAAACCCACAAGTGCTCTAACTCTGAGGTACTGCATGATATAATTTTGTCAAAATAAATGTTTATCTGTTACTGTGTAAAGTGATTTTGTGGAAGACAATATAATTTTAATGTTTTAAATAACATTTTCTTTTGACCTTGATTGTTGTGAAATAAATTATCGTCACACAAGTCATGCATTAACTGCAACACTTTAACAGTGCAATACTAGTAATTTAGTTTAATATAATTTAAATGATGTCACCTTCAGCATTACTTTTAAACTGATCCCTTGAGTCTTACATTTACATTCATGGCATTTGGCAGACACCCTTATCCAGAGCAACTTACATTTATCTATATTCAACTAAGCAATTGAAGGTTAAGGGCCTTGCTCAAGGGCCCAACAATGGCAGCTTGGTGGTACTGGGGCTTGACCCACTGACCGTTGGATCACTGACCCAGAACTTTAACCACTGAGCCACCACTGCCCAGTCTTATAAACTCCAATGTCATGTGACTAAATAGAAAATGGTAGCAACATTTCAATCATTGCAAGTTTTTTCCACATGGTCTGTTGATGTCTCAGAGCAATTCTGTTCAAAAAAATCTTACTTAAAATTGTTATACATTTCTGATAGCATTTTATAGACAGTTGCACTCTTTTTACATTATATACAAGGTGTGCACCCATACATAAACAACTTGTTTCAAATGGTTGTAGTATGTTTTTTTTATAATGGGGATAAAAGGGGATAAATGGAACTTTGGGGAAAAAATGTTATCATCTGCCATTTTTAAGATTGACCAGGAAGCAATTGAGCAATGTGTGTGCTCATCTTGAATTTAGAGGACTGCTTCTTGAATCTTGATTGGGAATTATCATTCTATTAATATTGTGGTGCTGTTCTTCCTCAAAAGAGCCTGGAAAACATGTTGTATGTTGTATGTTGTTGTATACATCCATAAAATATTGAGACATTTCAAGAAACTAAAACTGGGTTCGATCTTCCAGCAGGACAGTGATCCAAAGCATAAGTCCAAATAAATACCGAAATGGATAGTTGACCACATAATCAGCCTTCTGCTAAGTCATCTCAGTCCTAAATAGTCTGGAGTGATTCTGTAAAGAGGAATGGTCTCAGATGCCCTGCTCTGTTCTCCAGCCTTATAAAATGTTGTAGGAGAAGCCTCAGTTCTGTTTGCTGGCAAAAGGAGACTGTCCAAGTATTAAATGCAGTGATGCCAAGAATCATGGCACAATAAATAATAATAATTATAATAATATAATGTTTCTTGATGATGGATTTGTTTTTCTCACAAATAAATTTATTCCATTTAAAGGTTGGGTTTTTCTCATTCTTTCAGCGTGAAATGACTTAATCTACAAATGGTCAAGAAAAGGTGTATTTTCCACTCCCGGCCCTTCTTACACAACTGTACAAGGTGTGGCAATACATAAGAACTCTATTTACTTTATATTAATAGTTCTAGTCACAACTAGACACTAGCGTGTGTGTGTCTATATATATATATATATATATCATATTTGTTTAAAATGTGTTATGACCTTTGGCATATCACATTTAACATAGTCACGTCTACCTCATTCTTACTTGGTGAGAAAAACATGCCGTTCCTCCCTCCTGTAAGAACTCCGCTAACTGTCTCTCATGGACTTCCAGCTGTGGATGGCTGCAGCAACAACCTGGATTCAAACCTGCAATCTCCAGGTTGATAGTTGCACAGATTGTCAGTGCACCACATGGGAGCCAAAGCAGTCATTTTTTAAAGTGAACAAATTGTCAAACACCTGATTCGAAAGTTCCACTCTCAAACCAAAATTATCAAAGTGTTCGGTAACGGAGATGTATTATATCTGAATTACATTTTCAAACGTAAAGTTGATTACTTTCCTACTTCAACATATCTGTAAGAGTTTTTCTCATGTTATGCTACAGCAGTTGACCAACCATTATAAGCTTACTATTTTATCAGCTCTCACATTTTTCCTCTTTCTGTATGCTGACAGGAAGATGTGGTTTGTGTAAGGATATCTTGATGGGTTGTTGGCAGAAAGGAGGGTAAATGGGTGGAGAAATGTGTCTGCCTTTAAATAAACATTTGTGTAAAACTCATCCAGAGAACCCTGTGAATGCCTCTATCACACAATTTCTGAAGACATGGAGATGAAATGTGCGGTTTTGTTCTTGGGCTTCATCATGATCACAGTGTCCTCGGTGCTCTCCTCAGACACTATCTGTGAGTTCATTATACACTTTTACTTACGATTAGCTCCAAAGACTATAAGAAACCCACTGTAATAACATTGGGATAACATAAGACCATTAATTTTATTCATTTTATGAGCCGCTTAATCCTAATTAGGGTCGCGGGGAGGCTGGCGCCCATCTCTGCCGACTGTGGGCGAGGACACAGTACACCCTTAACAGCTCGCCAGGCCATCACAGACCATTAATTTCTATAAATTAAAAAATTACTACAACCTAAAAAAGTTAATCCCCAATTTTCGTATATTTCCAAATTTTATTTTATGGGCTTTATCCAAGCCATGTTTTCTTTTTACAGAGATCAAAAGTGAAGTATGAGATGATAGCTCAGTATTCCAATTTAATTCTTGATATTGCATCTAGATCATGAACTAAACAACTCACGCCATTGCACCTTATGTGACAAACCACCCAGTTTTGAGCAAAAGTACAGGAACAAATAGTCGCAAACTTCTCAATCCCAACTGTCTTTAGTGTATGGCAAAAACAGTACTGAGGAGCCACAGAGGTCTAACAAACATACTGAAAAATAAGATAAGGTCTAGGTGTGCCAGAATGGTCCCTTCTTATTCCTTAGGGCATTGAATCATATTGTGAGCATTATCCATGTATCATATATTGCAAAAATGTTCATGTAATTTTTCTCAAAAACAGCTTTCTGTTGGTTGGACAACTCTGGTCCTCGGCCCTTCACTTTGCCTTGCGTCTCATTTTACTAATTTGTAGAAAATTTCCACTGAAATTAAGAAATAAAGATGCTATTACTAATTTGTACCCTGTATACATTAGGATAATTTTTTTAAAAAAAGACAATTAAATTTTACAGTTTATTGTTATTTGTATTAATAATTTAATAACACTCACCTCATTTCTTGATCAGCCCAAGAGTTCATCTATTCCACCTCATGCTGTTCCTCTTTCTTCCATGGAAAAATTCCCCCAAAATTAATCGTTAAAGTGGAAAAGACAGACCCACATTGTGAAAAGCGAGGCTTTCTGTGAGTATCTGCCTTTAGAATATGTTTACAGGAAATACATTGTAGCTCATTAATTATAATGAAGCTTAAATCGGCATGTTTTTCAGGGTCACAACACGGAGGCAGCAGCTGTGTGTCCGCAGGGTCAACGCTATGGGAAAGTAAACTGCATGAAATGTCAGGAATTTATTTGGAGTTATACTTCGCTGTGAAGCTTCATTTTGTTGTTCATTGTTGATTAACATAGAGTACAATAAAGAACAAACCATTGAGTCAACTGATTAACAAATGCGTAATACAAAGTTTTTTCTAATACATTATTTTTTTACATTTAAAGTATATAGACTTTGTAACAGCGATGTATCAGCACAGGACTTTGTAACAGTCAGAGCAACTGCTTTGCAGTTTCTTTGCAGAACACCTTTCATATTTATTTCTTTATTCATTTATTTTTGACAAACGAATTTATTGGAGCTACAACAGAAGGTACTGGTGTAAGTTTTGAAAACTGCATTGTTGCAGTCACAGGGAAAATGGGTCTGTTAGTTAAATGTAAGATAATCATAGGACTATTATTAGAAAAATGTACAATTCTGAGTGTAACAGATGACCCAAAAAGCATATGAAATTCATATGTCTATCATAACACGATATATGTCGTAGGACATCACACAACAGACCTAGGACACAGAACTGATGTCAAGAATTAACTACAGAATAGAAAAAACTGAACATGTTCAAAACTCCACAGCAAGGGACTACTCTGGCATCTTCCGTCCCACAATAGGGGAGTTTTGTACAACACGCCCAACAACTATATTTACTGTTATGGACCTGTTGTGCAATATATTTGATGAGCTTTACCCAATAAGCTGCATATTTTAACTTAGCATGGAGAGGAAAGAAAGGCTGGTGAGGGAATGAGTGTTTATAGTTGCTATAATGGGACTAATCTTGTGGATGTAGCAGAATACTAAGTAAGGGATAATATACAGTAAACCAGTGAAAAAAATAGTTGTGAAATAAACCCTGACAGGGTGACGAAGGCCCTGATCTTCAATCAATCTAAAGGGATTTATTTCATGATGGCCTCCTCATTGTACAATATTCCACTAATTAGAATCCATTATCCCTACTACAAATACCAAATAGCACGACGACACTGTTTAGTAGAAGCAACTACCAAGTCTGATGAAGAAATCTCAAACAGTTTCCGAGTTCTGGCCTGGAATTGAAATAATTATAAAGGTAAGAACATACTGATGGCGCTCTCTCTCTCTCTCTCTCTCTCTCTCTCTCTCTCTCTATATATATATATATATATACATATATATATACATACACACACACACACATACGTGACGATATATATATATATGACGTATATATATATATATATATATATATATATATGATGAAACAGGCTTGTCGGGATAAAATTGTAGTACTGTTAATTTTTCCCACATACAATATACATGTGTGTGTGTGTGTGTGTGTGTATGAATGTATGTATGTATGTATGTATGTATGTATGTATGTATGTATGTATGTATGTATGTATGTATGTATGTATGTATGTA
>JAOUQZ010044005.1:0-12160 GCA_028564935.1 Neosilurus hyrtlii | reverse complement strand
GTGTGTGTGTGTGTGTGTGTGTGTGTGTGTGTGTGTGTGTGTGTGTGTGTGTGTGTGTGTGTGTGTGTTCATTTTTGCCCATATCCCTCATATCCCTAATGGGGTTTGGTTTTAATGTTGTCATCATACCCCTCCCTCACTCACCTACTCTCAAGAGTTGCTGATTCTTGTAAGCATGTCAGTAAGTAGATACTTAGGGAGAAAGGAGCTATCAAACTATAAGTGCAGTTAACATTGTATGGGAACTGAAAATTGCTCCCACATCAGTGCACCGAAGACGTGAAAGAAATCCAATAGCATTACATCCTTTCTAGAGCAACTCGTTGATTTATACTATATTATACTACAATGGGTTCCACTTCTGGCAGTCTGCAGGCTGAATACTAACTTGGTGTACTTATGCTTGAATGTGATGAAATTATTGTCAGTCTAGTATTTTAGTATACTAGATAGTACGACTGCTTAGCAGCATGCCTAGGGCTACAAGAATTAATCTTATAAACCTTGGGGAAAAACCCCAGAAGGTAACAACTGATTATGAAATTCATTCATAAAAATAGCAATGTGAAAGGTAACGAGAACTTAGAATTTAATTAGAAATGCGTTCTGGTCACAGAACATTAGGTATATTCCCTGTGTGGTCAACTGCAGCCTCTAAAGTGTTAAAGGACATTTTTTTATTAATTGGCCTCTGTGACCTTAAAGAAAAGGTCATGGTGACCCAATCAGGGTGCTGTAACCACATACACTTCAGTCAGTCTGTAACATTTAATATCCGTGCATGGTTGATTCCTCTAACTACTGCAGAAACATAAAGTTTTTACCTGAGAGGGTTGCAAGCCTCCTGAAGAACCTCTTCTCTAGTATAAACATCCATGTACTCACATTCACCCCATTGGGAAAATTGGAATTAGCTTAAAGTGCATGTCTTTGGACTGTGGAAGGAAACCTGGAGTACCAGGAGGAAACCCATGCAAGCACAGGGAGAACAAGCAAACTCCACACAGAAATGTCATCACAGATTAAACTCAGGACCTTCCTTTTGTGAGGTGAAAGTGCTAACCACCACGCCATAGTGCCTTGTAGTACTGTATAAATCAAATTCAAATCAAATGTTACGCAATGCTACGCAAACTGTAGCGGGTCCAGGGTGGCCGGTAGGGAAGAAGTGATGAAGTCTCTGACAAGCATTTGAAAGCACTTCATCACTACCGAGGTGAGGTCCACCGGGCGGTAGTCATTCAGGCAGGTGGGTTGAGGTTTCTTTGGGACCGGAACAATGACGGACTGTTTGATGCATGTCAGAATTGCAGACTGATCCAGGGAGAGGTTGAGGATCTCAGTGAACACTGGAGCAAGCTGGTCAGCACAGGTCTTCAGGACGCGACCCATGATGCCGTCTGGTCCAGCTGCTTTCCTCGTGTTCACTCTCCTGAATGCCTTTCTCACGTTCTTGCTCTGAGATGATGAATGAGGTCTCCTCTCTGGTGTGCTCCAGAAGTGTGCTGCCCATAGCGATGTTAGCGCTGTTAACGCTGTTAGGGCTGTGAGCTGCAGCCTCGAAGCGAGCATAGAAAGTGTTTAGCTCGTCTGCCAGAGAAGCGTCTGCATTCACCGATCTGGAAGATGGTGCTTTGTAGTCCGTGATGTTCCTCAGTCCCTGCCACAGACTCCTAGAGCCACTCTGTTGGAACTGTGACTCTAGTTGCTAGAGCATAGTGCTGTTTTGCCTTCTTCACCACTCTGCGCACGTTGTAGGTCTTGTACTTGTCCATGTTTCTGCTGGCAAGCCCCGTGTTACACGCCGCAGATCGGGATCTCAGAGCATCGCGGACGGATTTATCCACTCACAGCTTCTGGTTCGGAAACGTTCTGATGGTGGTCTTCTGAACCGTGTCGTTCACCAAGTTTCCTACGAATCCCACAACAGCTTCCGTAAACATGTTGACTCGTTACATAGTTACGCTCTTTAAAAACAGGCCATATAACAAAATCTAATCATTAAAATCAAATACATGACAAAAGGAAAATTAGGACTTGTTTATTATGCTATGCAGCAATGAGATTGATTTATGCTAAAGAAACCTCTCACATATCCAAAGTTACCCTCTGACAGCGTTCCCGTTTTGGGCCGCCATTTTAAGTTGGATTTTACACCTGTTTCATAGATAATTAATGGTAGACTTGACAGTCAACATTTTCCTTGTTTGTCCCGCTAAATCAACATCAAGGTAAACCACAGGAATGCTGAACAGTGCATTTATTTGCTCGTTTTGGATAAAAAAGACATGTTTATATATATATATATATATATAAACAGTAGTGATATCTATTGTTGATATGGACTTCATCAATAGTAATAAGAAAAATTGTTTGATAGAAGGTGTGAAAATTTCATTTAAATGCATTAAATGCACACCATCAAGAAAACACATAATGAAGACGCAGAGTTTCCCTGGCTCATAAACAGCCTGTCATATTCCTTGATAATGGTGCATGCTTATGCTTTGTGAGCAAAAAAGAGCCAATCTTTTAATATATACTGAAGGAGGCAAGTCAACAAATTTAGCAAAAACAACAACGACAGCAAAAAAATTAAATGGTAAGGCATTGTTTTAGAAACATCATCTCAAACAGTCCCGTAACCCTCATCTTCTCTTCCCTTATTTCATCGCCAATCTCTGGTGTGAGCTGGACTCAATGTTCAGTTGTACCATTAACATGGGACACAACAAGAGAAAGATTGTGGAGTGAGAGAATGAACAGTGTTGCCCACGGGGCTCAAATGTACTTGCAGTGGCTGGCAGAAAGGTATTACCTACCAGCACAAAAATGCTTCAGTGCATGTTACTTCCAATCACACATCTGTGATTCTGCTCATATATATGTTCTGCTCAGTGAATCATGCATGTTATTTATCAGGGACAATAACAATTGATTATTTTCTTATTATTTCATTTATTACTTACATTTTTGACACTGAAAGAAGGAAAAGAAACACACAAAATAGAACAACCAAATGTTCACAGACCATTAATGTGTTTTTAATAATAACCTAAATTGTTGGAGGAAAAAGTGCTATTACCAAGCGCAGTGCACAGGATGTGCTAACGTTGTCAATGACATGCACAGTAACATTGTGCATCTTAATTCCTCACAGTACAGTTTTTTTTAACGCTACAGTACATTATGTTCATTTTTATTTATCTAGCCATCACAGAATATTCTTGTTCTTCATACTTATTTGCTAAAAGGAGTCTCCAAAGTGAAGTCTTGCCAGCCCAAGTAAAAGCTGTGTGGAAAACACTACGACAAAGGAGAAAAATATTGATAAAAGTTAAGTTCAGTAAAGTTTTCCCCCTCATAATTATGAAGAAAAATGTCAGTAATTATCAGTAATTAGTAATTATTAATATCGACTGAAATGAAACAAATCTGTTGTATTAAACAGCTATATCTCCTAGCCCGAGAGTAAACATTACTTGTTACTAAAATTGATACTTTAATTCTGGTCAGTGATCTCATTTCCACATGCAAACAAAGTCATTGCAACGTGTTGCTTTTGTTAAGAAGGGATGTCACCAGTGAGGCATTATAAAAGGTAACAGCATGTATTATGTTTACTGTGAATTACACACAGCGTGTCTTCTGAAAACATAAGTCTGGCCTCTGATAACAATAGAGTAAAAAGCTAAATATATCAGTGCACACGTCTGTGTGTTTCAGATATAGTCACTTGTGTAAATGTTGAAAGTGTTGCTTTGTAAATGTGCTGGATCATCAGGTTTGTTTAATGTTAACCGGATCAGTTTATTGTTATTGTATCCTCCTGCGAAGGGTAGGGGATACTCTGTTTTCAGCCACCACAGACATTTCTTGTTGGTTCTCTTTGGATTTATTTTATATTTATGTTGAATGGTCTCTAGGGGCACGCACTACCAGTCCATTGAAACTGGATCATCTTGATTCATTTTTCAAGGCCACAGAGGTCAATTCATCAAAAATGCCTGATAACACAGTACAGCATGCCGTTTTTGACGGATTGTTTTCCAATTCATACCTTTTGTACTCAGTGCCAAAGTTTTCAAGCCTATTGAAACTGGGTTATTGTTTGTTGTTCATACCAGATACGCCTAAGATCATGCCTGTTATCCATGTAAAACCCAGGTCACCTTAATATGTTACCTGATTTCCACATCACAGGAGTCACATTTCGTAAAACCATGATGATTCTAAGTGTGCCGTTGACTACATGCGGGACACACCTGGTGTTCTGTGACAAGAACACATTTCTAGTTTATATATGACTTTTAATGTTGAAATTGTCGCAATGCAACTTTATGAAACCTGGACATACACTTAAGGAAAAAAGTTTTATGGGTACCTGTCCATCACACTCATACACGGGTGGACGTACACAGTACTGTAGAATGTCTTTGTATAATGTAGCGTTACAATTTTCCCCAAATGCAAATCAAGCTCCGTGAAGGCATGGTTTACCTCAACCCCAACGAACACCTTTGAGCTGAATCGGAATGTCGATTTTATGGCAGGCCTCCGAGCACAAAATCAGCCCATGACCTCAGTAATGCAATTGTAGCTGAAAGATACACATAGCCGTGCTACAGAATCTAGTGGAAAGCCTTCCCTAAAGATTAGGGTTCATTATAACAACAAGGAGGAAGTAGGGATGGTTAAAGAACCAGCCTCCTTTGGCCTGTTTCATCTGACAGTAGCAAAGAATAACTCAAAGAGACAACATGAGAGAAATTTTAGATGAAACCAAACAGAATTCTTTTCTGTGATGGTGGAATTATCTGGTATTATTATTCCATTACTGTATGCTTTAAATTTTAAATCAAAATGAAAATATTTAAAAAATGTGGATCCATTCGATCTGAAAAACAATTAGTGCCTTTATGAAATATAGCTGTAAATATTGTTGTTAGCTTGCCAGTCATCTTGTACATCCTCGGACAGAAAATATGGAAGTGTTTTAGAATGCAATAATCGAGGGTGGCTTAGTGGTTAGGACGTCCACCTCACAGCAAGAAGGACCTGGGTTTGAGTCCTGGGCTTGAGCATGTTCTTCCAGTGCTTGCATGGGTTTCCTCCCACAGTCCAAAGACATGCACATTTAGCTAACTGGCAGTTTTAATTTGCCCCTTGGTGTGAGTCTGAATGGTTGTGTATTTGTTGTCCCTGTCATGGTCAGGCAAATTATTCAGAGTGCACCCCACCTTCACCTAGTGTTGGCTGAGATAGGCTCCAGTCTCCCTGTGGTGAATAGGATAAAGTGGCTCAGCAAAAGAATGAATGAATAATTGAGAATACAATCTTAAAAAAAAAAAGGCTTAACCAGGTTAGTAATGAAATGCAGGGCATTTGCAAAACTCTTGCTGGAATACATTACGTTGGACTCGTTTTGCAGATGAGTTTATTCCCAGTAGCAGCTTCTTTTTTATATCATGCAATCTGAGCTGCTTTATCAGTGCTGCTCTTTGCTGTTGTAATAGCAAGTGTCTGATGTAATTGACATTAGAGGAATTCGAAGCTCTTTGTAAAAGACTGTTATTCCAGTGTGCTATAACTTGGTAATTGTTTTATAGTTTATTCTGTTCAAATGGATTCTGTGACTGCAGGCTCCTGATCATAGGTTTTACCATTCCTATTCTCTCAGTTCTCTTCATTGCTGTCTTTTGTGCACCTCAAGTAACTCAGAGTTCACAAGATGGAAGAACCGTTTTACTTTGCTCTTATGCTGTCACATGACCCTCCATTTCCTGTTTGCCTCAATCTGTATGGGTTTCCATGGTAGTATGTACATGCACATGCTCTATTCATGCTTACTTACTCTGATTTCTCTCTGTCTCTCTCTTTCACACACACACACACATATACACACACACACACACACACACACACACACACACACACACACACACACACACAAACGCACACACACACCCACACACTACATGCAGCAAGTCACATATAACCTGTTAAAAATATTTTTTTATCTGCTTCTTAAGCAGTGGTTAAACTGTGTGTGTGTGTGTGTGTGTGTGTGTGTGTGTGTGTGTGTGTGTGTGTGTGTGTGTGCGTGCGTGTGTCTGACTCTTTTTTGCAGTCTCTAATCTTTCTGGCCTGCATGGCAGCTACGGGTCTGGGTTTGAGCTTGTTGATGCTGGGTATCTTTTTAAGTTGCCTGTGCTTCTGGCGAAGAGAAGAGGCCGAGGAGACCAAGAGGCCCGACACTTGCTGCATCACATGGGCTGCAGTAATCACAGGCTTGGTCATATGGTGAGTAAATCCATCTCACTTGCATAGTTTAGCCCCAGAATCCTGAGGCCATGCAAGGGGTATGTGAAGAAAAAGAAGGATTGGATAGATGACTACAGAGGGGCGAAAATCCTAAATTCTTTGAAATGCAGGAAATATATAATATACTCCAGTAAAAAAAAATTAAATAAATAAAATGTGTGTGTGTGTGTGTGTGTGTGTGTGTGTGAATTTCGTATTATATCTTATATATAGTGATGTATATCTTATTATAATTGAATTAGATGACAAATAATACTGTGAGTTGCAATTCAGCAGGCACTTAAATTGTTGTGGCAGGACTTATATAAAAAAAATATGTATATCAAGTCATCATACTGAACACTCATTTACAGGCTTTTCGCTGAAAATGTGCACATATCCTGGACACATATCTGCTTGTCCGGGCACAGAGATCAATTATAATCAATATGTGATAAAAACCAGCAATAGGGTTGTGTGGTGCAATTTCTTTTCCAGTGATATATTTATAAACAGCCACCTATCAGCCATATTAGATTGGAAATATTACAATGGAAATATTAGAATGGAAATATTAGAATGGGTGCACGAATATAAACCTCACACTCATCACTCAGTCATTTGGCAACCGCTTACTAACTGCTGGTGCCTATCTCAGTCAACAAGGAAAGAAGGCAGGATACACCGGAACAGCTCACAAGATCATCGCAGGGCAAAACACACAACCATTCACACTCACAGTCACACCTAGTGGCAAGTTGGAACAGCGAAGTAGCTTAACATGCATGTCTTTGGACTTTGGGAGGAAACCGAAGTACCTGGAGGAAATCCACACAAGCACGTGGAGAACATGCAAACTGCAGGCTGCTTGCTGTAAGGCGAATGTGCTAACCACTACACCACTATGCCACCCCATCTAAACCTGTGATATCAAATATCAGTCAGATATGCACTGTGGTGTATTATGAAAAACTTGTGTTTTTCATTATACACCACACCATCACTTAAATTTTGTTGGTCACACACTCAACCACATGACTTACAATTCAATCTGTAGTGAAATTCTTTTTAATATGAATATCTGGTGCCATACAAATATATACAGTATTATATAAAGGATATAAATATAACTAAAATATATATAATATAAAATAGTTCATATAAAGGATAATATAAAAGGATTATTATGCAATACAAAAAAAGAGGGATGGCAAAAAGTATGGACTATAGTGCTGTGAAAAAGTTTTTGATATATTTCAATAGCCTTCTTTCCTAATTCTTCTGTAATTTCTTTTAATTGAAGCAGCGTGTTCTGTTTCCTGGGCTGAAAATGAACTTACCTCTACTTTTGTTCAAATGGAGATAGGTCCAGTTAATTCTCAGAACGGTATATAAATGATGTCAAGTTTCAACAGGACTGACAGTAATCAATTTTGGGTGGGAATTCTCTAATTTTACATTTAGTTTATTGGTAGATTGAGTGACTGAGGGTCAATAACTTTTTCACATGATAGATATAGGTGTTGGCAAGTTTTTTTCTTTCAATAAATCTCAAGATCACTTAAAACTGTGTATTTTGTTTTACTTTTACAATATACTTGTTTGGAAATGAGAAACAATAAATTGTCATGAATCAACAAAAGAAAGTCAAATTCTTTTTTCATGGCACTGTAATTGTGACCTGTCACCACAATCCAGTGTCTCAGTGCAACAAAATAACTCTTTGAGAATTACACTTATAACTAGAGGGCACTCTCAGCCTTAAAATTGCCCCAAATTAATAAATCAGACACAAATTGATGAGGATATAAGAAAAAATGAGGCGACATGGTGACGTAGTGGTTGGCATGTCCACCTAACAGCTGAAGGTCCTGGGTTCGAGTCCTGGGCTCGGGCCTTTCCGTGTGGAGTTTGCATGTTTCACCCATGCTTGCATGGGTTTCCTTCGGGTAATCCAGTTTCCCCCCTCAGTCAAAAGACATGCACATTAAGCTAACTGGCTGTTTCAAAATGATCCTAGGTGTGGATTGTGTGAATGGTTGTATCTGTGTCGCCCTACGTTGGCCTTCGAGCTGTTCAGGGTGTACCCTGCCTTTGCCCAGTGATGGCTGAGATAGGCTCCAGCCTTCCTGCAACCATAGTAGAATTAAGTGGTTCTACTAATTAAGAGTGAGTATGTATTTCAAGTTTAAAGGGGGGGCTACAATACTACATTAAACTACTTTTGCTGTAATTAGTACTAATTTAAAACACAGTTAAACATGATTTAGAACATGAGGCACTGCTCCAGTAATTAGTAACAGAGTTTTTTTTTAAAGAAATGGGCAGCGCCATAACTGTTTAGTGGACGCTCCCAAATTAAACACTTGGAACGAGATTAAGATGTAGCACAACCTGTTGCTTCCACTTGTGGTCATTATTCCATTGTGTTTTTTTTATTACAATAGGATAAGATGGAAAAGTTTAAAAATATAAGTAAGTGTCCTGTTGCCAAAGTAGTCCCATTTTGATTGATCAAAATATGTCCATTTTATCAATCCTAATGCAAATCTGCCATAGTTTTGGTGCGCTCAATTGAGATGCTGATAGCATGGGTATGCCTTGAAATTGCTTATAAAATCTAGCTTATAAGATCTTGCAAAAGTGTTGGTGCTAGAGGTGTTATTCAGAGAGGAAGTACATATAAAAACCAGAATACACACGGGGAATGTGTTAGATATAAAAACACAAGTTAGGCGGAATTATACTGCTAGCGAGCTTGATTGGTCTATGCCAGCTAGTGTTATACTTATGTACAATGCATATTAAATGCAAGTGTATATTTCTATTTTTATAAATCAGTTACCCTCCCCACTAAAGCAGAAAAAGTGACTTTCTGACCAGTTGGTCCAGTTTGGTTTGCTCCAAAATTCTCTGAATTCAAAATTCTGAGGCACTGACATTGGTATAGACCAGAGACATTGGTGTAGGCCCTTTTTAGGTCTGCTTTCATCAGGCAAGCAGCACAAAGGTCCTTGTGATTCGTGATGCAGTGGATTCCGGTCCAAAGATGAACTGTGTGTCCAGGAATTTTGCCAAATGTCATAGTTGTCGCAATTGCGATAATCTTTGTTTTCCCTCCTCTCCAGTTCGGCGTCAGATAGCATTTTTTATTGTCTGTGTGGTGCTCATTGTTTTCTCGCATCATTTGCCCTCTCCCTCGCAACATCAGCTGGCCATTCTAGCTTTAAAATATATTCTTGTATCTCTTCTTTCCCCTGAGGATCCATTAAGTGATAACTGTATTTTATTCGAATATAGCTAAAAAAAAAAAAAAAAAAGTGTAAGGGCACTGCATGCTCTACCTAATGATCACCATTTTATTGTTGCATGCATTGTGTTTTGGGCAGTGGTGGCCCAGTGATCTGAAGGTCGGGGGTTCAAGACCACTATCACAGAGTTGTCCCTGCTGTCCCCCCAGTACAGCTAACTGAGTTATCAGAGGCTCGCTTTGGCTCTCACTGTCTGTGGTGAGGCATTTACAAGAACCATTGCTGTAGTTCGTAAAGAGTAGGCAATTGGGTTGTAGCGTGTTTTTGCCCTGCGATGGCCTGGCGAGCTGTCCAGGGTGTACTGTGCCCTCGCCCAGAGTTGGCTAAGATGGGTGCCAGCCTTCCGGCGACCCTGATTAGGATTAAGCGGTTCAGAAAATGAATAAATGAAAATGAGTATTGTGAGGTCCCACCGTAGGACTTATGGTTATGTCTGTTCTGTTTGATCTGCTCTCTCCTCTCCCGTGTGTTTCTTTGATTACAGGCTCCACCCTGATTAGCTCACCTGTTCCTCATCCCCACCAGAGGATAAAAGGGGGCCGCTTACCTTGTTCCGATCGCCAGATCGTCTTGGGCCGTCATTGAATGAGCGCTCGCGTATTCACGGAGAGAGCTTGCGCTGTCATAGAGAAAGGACGTACCTCAGTATACGCACCAAGATCCAGCCGTATATCCATAGTGTTCATGTGCCACATTTTCCGTGTTCTAATAAAGGATCCTTGTTTGCACTTTATCCTTATTGTCTCTGTCCTGTATTTGGGTCTATCAGTTCTTAATACCGGCGTAGCATTACAATCTGCCAGACATGGACCCAGCGGACAGAGATCCGATCAGCCAAGTGTTTGTGTCACAGGAGCTACGGATCCAAGCTCATGAGACCCAGTTATCCACGTTAGCGACGGGAGTGCAGGAGCTCACGGCCCGCCAGGACCTGTTTCAGCAGGGCGTGAGCGCGCAGGTGAGTCTGCTGAGTGCGCAGATGAGCCAGTTAACCGTGAGTCTGAAGCAGCTGCTTTCACCTCCGCTGCCCACACCGTTGCCCCCCCCCCCAACCCTCCCCCCCCGCCAGCTGCCACCCTGCCTCCAGTAAGCCCCCCGCTTCGTCCCGTTCGCCTCGCCCCGCCCGAGAAGTTTTCGGGAGAATCTGGGAGGTGCTGCTCCTTTCTAGTTCAGTGCAAGCTGCACTTCCAAAATGATCCAGCCGCCTTTGCCTCCGAGCAGGCTCAGGTGGCATTCATGATCTCCCACCTGTCCAGAAGAGCAGCGGCGTGGGCCACAGCGGAATGGGCCCGAGGCGCTACTGTATGTCAAGGTTGCCAGGTATCCAAAGAAACAATCACCAGAATGTTCGATCACTCCTCCCCGGCTCGCGATGCTTCCAGGGCGCTGCTCGGATTGAAACAAGGTTCTCGGAGGGTGAACGATTACGCCATTGAGTTCCGCACGTTGGCTGCCGACAGCGGCTGAAATCCCGTGGCCATGAAGGATGCCTTCGTCAGCAGGCTCGGCGAGAAGATCAAGGACCACCTCACCCCTCATGAAACTCCCGCCGAGTTTGAGGACCTAGTGGACCTGGCGATCCGTATCGATAACCGGCTTCAGGAGAGGGAGTCGGATTGGCGCCGAGCCGCTAGGGGGACCTGCGCGCGCCGAGAGTTTCGCCCTGGTTCACCGGTGTTTTCCCGCCTACCGCGGAGCTAGCGCCCCCTCCCGTCCTGGAAAAGCCCATGTCGTTTGGACAGGCCAAGTTAAGCCCGGAGGAGCGCCAACATCGCCAGAGGATGGGAGCGTGTTATTACTGCGGGCAGACCGGCCATTGAGCAGATTCTTTTCCGACCATGAGATCTGGTTCACTGGGCTTAAGGAGTGCACGGGTAAGCAGAGACACATGCACATATTTCGCTCCTCATACTTTGACTGCTGTATCTCTGCTGATCAAGGGCAAAGCTTTTTCCATCCAGGCTTTCGTCGATTCGGGGGCCGATGAGAAACTGATGGATTATTTTCTAGCCTTGAGGTTGGGCATCAAGGAGAGGCCACTCGCCCAACCAGTCACCGCCCGTGCACTAAATAACCAGCTGCTAAGCCGGGTCACCAACAGGACAGACCCTCCTCATGTCTATTGGCGGGGATCACACCGAATCCATTGCTTTCCATCTCCTAGATTGCCCTCATCACCCCCTCGTACTAGGGTTCCCTTGGCTGAGGGCTCACAACCCTCACAATATCTGGGAGACGGGGGTAATTAGGAGCTGGGACCCCGCCTGTAGTTCGTCTTGTATGGCTGCACCCCCTTCTGTTCACGGATCCCTGGAGGGTAAGGCAAGCCCTGTATCGCAGTCGGGCCCTCTTAATGTCAAGCCTGACGGCCCGTCTCGCTGATGCAAGTCAAGTTTTCCTTCCAATCATGTGGGGGTAGCATCAAAGGAGGGTAAACCATGTAATGTCACAGTGAGTAAGAAGAGACTTAAGAAGAAGAGGGTGGTAAGAGATAGCAGCTCTGAATCTGTTGTGGAATCAGATCAGGATTCACAGACCAAGCCAAA
>JAOUQZ010044004.1:0-12161 GCA_028564935.1 Neosilurus hyrtlii | reverse complement strand
GCACAGGGAGAACATGCAAACTCCACACAGAAACGCCCGAGCTGGGAATCGAACCCAGGAACTTCTTGCTGTGAGGCGGACGTGCTAACCACTGCGCCACCGTGCTGCCCCATGATTATAGTAATTTCGAAAAAAGAATATCAATGAACACAGGTGGCTAGGACAAGTGAGAGTCAGAAATAGAGCAAAAGAGAGGATTGATTTCCCTGATACTTAAATGTGTTTATGGATGTTGCTGGTAAATAAAAAAAGCAGAATATAAATTGGCCAGGACTAAATATGAGAATTTAATTACTTGACACTGCCATCATGCCAAAGATGCTGCTAACATGCAATATGTACTGAACAGAAATGGGGGTAATCTATTAATTAGATATATGATGATATAGCTTGTTCAGGATTTAATATTCCTATTCAGTGGCTGGCCTTTTTGCCACACTCAGAATCAACCTTTAAAGGAACTAAACACACACACACGCACGCACACACACACACACACACACACACACACACACACAGACTTGTTTCCATAACTTGTGGGGACAATACATAGACTTGCATTAATTTCCTAACACTTGCAAAAATTTCCCTAACACTAAAAATTTCCCTAACACTAAACATAGCCACTACTTGCCTTAGTATAACCTTACCGTAACCTTACCCTAATCTTAAAACATCTTTACTTTAAGATGTAATGATTTATGTCATCGGGACTTGTGGTTTGTCCCCATAAGGAAGCCAAGTCCTTAATGTGATTGTGTAAACAGATTTATGTCCCCACACTGTGACGAATAGTTAGACCACACACACACACACACACACACACACACACACACACACACACACACACACACACCTTGTTCCATATTGCTTCCTTTGGCATTATAATTTTTGAAAATACATCTTGAGTGCAGATTGGCTGTCATATATAAATGATATTGTGTAATGTCGAACATCTTGGTGGATGACACAGACTCTCAATAAAAAATGAGATCCCAGTGAGAAAAAAAATGAAACATTTATTTGGAGAGAGAAAGAGAGAGAATCCTGTGGAGTGATATTGTTACAGTTAACACTTTCCCTGAGTACAGTAAGTGATCTATGACATGAGTTATGTGAATGAATTCTCTAACATTCATGCAGCTATATATGTATACACAGCTTTTATCATTTTTAACACTTTATCGTGAGTGAAGAATGTATTCAAATGAAATGAGAATTGTTGTAGTTTAGTGTGTTTTCACACTCTCAGAGAAGCAAGGGGTGTACATATGTTGATAAAGAAAATTAATCCTCTGTAAATTTTCTGTTGAAACTTCTTCTGTTTGAGGCAAAATAGAAGTTTGCACCACATATTAATGTTTTGATTTAAACCTCAAAAAATGAGCTCACAATAAGTATAGACAGTGACAGTATTGTGTGATTTTATTTATCTACTTTTTTAACATTATATAAAAAAAAATTTGCAATAACTAAGATAAAAAATAATCCTTAAAACACAATATATAAACTATATAGAGATGATCAATTGGCATATTGGACTAATGAGGTAACCTTACAGAGAACACTTAGGCCTTCTGTAGTCCAAAGCAGTTTGGAATCAATAATTCTATTTATCAGTTACTTTGTGTTGGCTGGTTGATTTTTCATGAACATGTAGTATTTTGGTATACATTATATAGGAACATAAAAGGAAAACTAAATAAAGATTTTTATATTTTATTTTTACATGTTAAGCATGAGCTAGAGAAAAGTCATCAGAGTCTTTAAACGAAAGTATCATTTTATGAATGTCAGTGGAGAAAATGATTAATAAAAATGGCAAAAGAAGTAACAGTGTTATCGTTGACTCATTTCTGAAATACACTTTAATTGTACCTTTCAACCCAGAAATACTGGTTTGATTTGGTGATAATCGCTGACTAAAGATTTAAAAAAGCCTTACATGAAATGGACTGGAATTCCACTCATGGTGTATTCCTGCCCTGTGCCAGTGTTACTGGGGTAAGCTTCAGAGCCACCATGGCTATAATAACAATAAAGTACTTTATTTACAAGAACTAATGAATGAATAAGTCTTAATCAATAAAAATATTTGTTGTTTTTGACAGTATTGCAGCATTATTATGCAATACACCTCCTGTCCACCAGAGGTCATGATCATCAGATGTCTAACATCAGCAATCAATTTCATCTGTTGTACACCATAGTTAAACAGTGCAAACTTCACCATATTGCAGAGTATTTCTGAATACATTTTTGCAGGTTCTAAACTCACTTTGAGTTATTGTTATGCTGTGTATCAACACTTGCTTTGTTTCATGATTTTGCCTTTTGGATTTTGCTTTGAATTTGTTCCTGCTTATGATTTATAAGGTTCTTTCTCGCAATTTCAAAAACCACTTCATCCTGGTCAGGTCACAATATACACGTTTCCAAGGAACACTGGTCATGAGGTAGATATGCAACAGCAGCCTGAACAATTTCTGCAAATAATAAAAAATCTAGCTTTGACCAAAATTACAATTTTCATCCTATGACACAGTTTGACCTGTCTACTTAGGTAGGTGTCTAATACCCATCTAGTTCTATCGGTGTTGCAAGGTAAGAAAGAGTTTTCATTATTTATATTTGAATGATTTTGTGAATGAATTTGGTTTTAGTTCTTTTTTGAAGAACAGATGTTTGCTTATTAAAATCTCATTTGAAAACTGATGTATTTTTTTTTTCATATTAAAGGCTTTAATGCAAGGCATCAGCAAAATTCTGTAAAAATTTTTTGAGATCCACTTCAAATTAATATTTCAAGTCTTTTTTTTTTTTTTTTAGAAAGAATAGTGCCTCTTATTTTTTAACATAAAAAACTTAAAAATAACTTGGCCATTGTTCCATCAGCTTGGCTGAGACCCTGCAACAGCCAGTCGACAGATTGTACCACCAGGAAAATCCAGAAGCGTTGGTGGCCTGCTGAAGGCTCAAATGATGCCACAGCATCAACTTTTAGTATGTTAGCAGCAGCTTCCAATATGTCTACCTTAAAGACACCAGCTCCCTGTCTGTCTGCCTGAAAGACAGCAGCTTCTGATGTATCCACCCAAAAGACAGCAGCTCCTAATGTGTCCACTGGAAAGACAACAGCTCCCAATGTGTCCACCCCAAAGACACCAGCCCCCAGTGTGTCCATCCGAAAGACACCAGCTTCCGGTGTGTCTACCCCAAAGAATCAGACACCAGCTCCCGATGTGTCATCACTGATTGATTCCTCCTTCATAAACATATTCACTGTCATAGCTGACAGTGAAGCAACAGGGGTGTAGTGTTTGTGCATAATATTTTTGTACTATTATATTTTATTACTGAAGATGTTAAATCTGAGGGTATTTCCATAATGTGCTTGTTTTTTAAACATGTTTTAAACATGACTTATATAGATGCAGAAGACAGGGAGCAGCAGACTGTAAATTCCAACTTACAACTAATTCTGGTGTGTGATACTTGTGGGTTTATATCTTTGAATTTTACAGTGGATATAAATCAGTCTTCCTAAATAATTACCAGACAGAATTTTTCACATTCAAAATTCTAAACTGTATTAAGGATATAAGCTCTAGATGATTTAAGTCATTTTTGTTTAACTGAAGATTTATATATTGTTAAACCTGATATATCGTCTTGTATTGATATTGCTATTCTATATGATTTAACAATTGTTCTTTGTATTTGTGATATTCAGGATAGACAGAAGGATTTGGTATGTTGCCTCAACAGCCATTCACATAGCTTCCAGATCATGGACAGAAAACTCAATGCACTGCATGGCTACCTCCAGACTATTATTAATTACTACTAGATTATACATGTACAAATATAAGCAATAACTATTTGTGCCAAGCTGTAATGAAAATTATACATGTACAAATATATGCAATAAATATTTGTGCCCAAGTATAAATCCCATAGGCCTTGTATATTCCAATATATGCACACTTGTTTTGATTGTCCCTGATTAGGCATCTAATAAGATCACTTATGGTGTATCAATAGGCTCACTTTAACCTCCTGTTGTCCAGTAACCTTTCCTGTTCTGCCATCTTTTGTCCATGCTTTAGTGCTACCTTGCTACTCTTATTATTGCTCTGTGTTTATTTTGTGTTTTCACTCATTTTTAATTCAATTGCTGCACTTGAGCCCAGCATCATCTTCAATATTTGAATAGTCCAGTTTTTTTAATTATGAGGGGGGAAAAAACTACTTAAGTAGCTTTACAAAAAAAATTTATAAAAATTATAATTATAAATAAAATTATGAATAAATTAAAAAAAAACTTTTTCCATTAGCTTTAAAAAAACTTTTTGACGTACTTTTCAAAAATGTTTTTCAGTAGCTTTAAACTAAAGTAAAATAAAGTAGCTTTAAAATAAAGCTACTAAAAGTATTATAAGTAAAATAATTGGACTTATGCATTTTTGTAAACAATCTCTTCAACTAACAGTATGACTAACATTCATTTAAGTAATTAACTAGGTTTTTATGGCTTGCCAGCTTAGGATAATAATAAATAAATATTTAATTACTACAGAGAAGCCTTGCAATAGACTTGCAACCTGTTCAGGGTGTACCCTTCGTCTCACCAGGAATAACCTTGGACTGGCTTCTAGCCTCCCATTGACCCTGAGAGAAAAGCAGGATGTATTGATTCATGGATCAAGGGATGGATTTAATTTTATAATAAATTTAAATTTGAATAGTCTGTCAGCTGAATTAAGTTTTCATGGACATTACATTATTATTGGAGCTTTTGAGTGGAGCACCATAAGCATGGAACATGAATTGGTTAGTTGTCCCATGTCCATGCCTGAGTGGATGCTGGTTGGCTGTTATGTCTTCCTGACTTGCATGATAACGAGCAGCAATTAAAAAAAACAAAAACAACCAACATTTATTCATGACAAAACTGAAACCTAAAAAATAGAATCTCATACATTACCACACATACTTGTACAAAATATAAAAAAAACACACAATTTAACTCAGGTGGGCAGTTCTTTTGCAAAACAATACCAAACATGTACCTGAACACAGAACATGAACTCAATAAGTGGAATACTCAAACTAACAAAACAAGTAATATAAATTAAAGCAGTTTGTATGTACTTCAGCCCATAAAGGTTGCTCTTATAACACCAGCCTTAGACACCTTTCAGTAGAGATATATACTGGGAGCTCTACTTTTACACAGGGCCTAAATCTATTATATTTTATATTATAACATTATATTTTGTTTAATTCTTTTCTTTTTTCATATTAACTCAATTTAGTAAACAGCAGTTACTAATAGATAGTGTGTTGATGCATTCCAGTATAGGTGAAATGAAATAGCAAAAGCGGAACATAATTTGGTTTAGGAAAGCATGTATTTTTCATGATTTTTAATAAACATCTATGAGCATAAATTTTATTATGATTTTTTTTTCTTTTTTATGGATGCAGGCATAGATATAAAAATCATAATGTGATACATGATCCTTATGGTTAATGCCTGGTTTTAAATTCATACAAGTAGATTATATTTTGATGTTTGTGACTCAGCCATTCACCAACACTCCACCTTTGACCAAGTTAAACTAAGGGCCTGTAGTTTCAGTTCATTTTCATGCTGAAAGGTGACACTTCATAAAGTGAGAGTTTATGCATTTATGCAATTTCATGTCAGGAATTTGTGTGTGTATGCTTGTGAGAAAATGGGGCTGAATGGGAGAATTAGGTAGATAAAGTAACAGAGATAAGCAGTAAAGCTGATATGTCTATTAATTGCCATATTTTTCTTAAATAAATATCATCAGATTCTGATTGTCACATACAGTGTATATAGAAAATAATCACCCATTGAAAATATATACAAAAAAACTATTTTTTCAACTGTAGTCTTGAAGTCTATAAACAAATTTTCAATATGGTTTAAGTCTATGACTAGATCATGCCACTTTAGGTCATTATAATGTTATCATCAATATCATATCATGTCAACAGGACACTACCATCTCTATAACTGTAGGTAAAGTGTTCTATGGATGTTAAACTGTATTGGTGGTCTGCCAGAATTTTTCAGTTTGGCACTGAGGTTGTGAAACTCAGTAGAGGAGTGTGTTTTCTTTTCTCTTGCTTTTCATAAAAGCCACATTCATGATATTGTTGTCACACAGTGACCACTCTTTGTTAAAAAATCCTCTAACTGCTTTAAAGTTGTCATAATCCTCTTGATAGGCTCTCTGACCAGTTCCTCACTCTTTCATCCAGTTTGGAAGAATGGCCTGAAGGGTGCTAGTAGCACCAAACAATTTCCACTTCCTCATGATGGACTTTACTGTGCCCCCAGTGATTGATAAAGCAATCTGCCATTTTTTTCCCTGTGCACAACTTTATTCATGAAATCCTTTAAGAGTTTTCAATTACACTTCCAAGCACTGGGGGGGTGGGTGCTCTACAAATGGTCAGTTTTATGCTTAACTAATCAAAATGATAGCAATTGATCACAGAGGGAAGCCAATTAGGTTGGTTTGCAATGGAGAAGATGACTTCTGCTTTTTATTTTTTATTTCTTTTTTATGAGCTGTTGCTATTATATATCTTATTTCTTGTAAATGGCATTGACTTAATACAGATGGAAAATATTTTTGTCTTCATTTCAGTCTGCAAAGCAACAAAATGTGAATATTGTGAAGGGGTGGGTTATTTTCTATGCCTACTGAGTAAATAGACCCATTTACTGTTGTTGTTAATATTCTTTGTTGTTAATGTTTTCAGTGCATTGCAGCTCCTCCAGAGTTATCATGGGCTTCTTGGTTGTGGAAAAGGGTATGAATTATTTTACACACAGCTGTATATAGTGATATCATGTGACTACTTAGATTGATTTACAAACAGATAGCCCCTATTTAATTAATTATGGGACCTCTGAAGGTATTTGGTGGCACCAGATCTTATTTAGGGGCTTCATAGCAAGCTATATATGCACACAACAATTTTTCCCCTTTTTTACTACTTTTTTCTATCATTTTGGACTATTTTGTCCATTATATTATAATAGGTCCATTACATAAAATTTAAGAAAAAAGAAATTTAAATTACAGATTGTAAGGCAAGAATATAGGAAAAATGGAGTGAATACTTTTGCAAGCCACCATATACATTTTTAAGCTAAACAGTTAAGGGTTTTATTACTTGGTCCTCTTTTAAATAAATTTGCACATAACCAAGAGCATGAGTTTTATACAAAAAGTTTTCTGAATTTATGGGACTTTCATGAATACCAAAGCTGTTGTGTAAATGCTCCTACGAATGATTTTACATTTTTATCTAGCATGAGAAATAAGGCCCATTGTTTTTACTTGGGGCCTTAGCAAAATAATGTGTAAATATTTTACCAACATTTCACCCAGAATAATAATTTCAAACAATGAAATAATTATCACTTCCTGTTTTAGCTGTATCTCCCTGATACTATGGCAGCAGAAGTCTGGAAATATAAAGGCTAGCTCATGAAACTTTACACTAAGGTATCTCCAAAGCTGTTTGCTTTGGTACTGTTGCATAAAAAAAGATGCAAGAGAAAGTTTGGGTGGAGGGGTGGTTGTGTTTATACTGGAGCATTCCAGTCGATTAGCAGAGTGAGGGGTCAGCTTCCGTACAGGAGACACCCACTTTAGCCCAATAAAAAATGTATTTTATTCTGAAATGGACTGACAGATGAGGATAGAAAGGTGGAGCAGATGGAAAAGAGAGCAAATCCAGAGAAAGACAGATAGAGAGGTATATGAACACTAAAACAGACTGTTGAGTGAAAGAAGAGAGAAATGGGCTAGATAATTTGGTTTTGACAGCAGTTGTTTCAGCAATATTCTACTGCCTTTATTAAAGGACCCTCATTAGGGACATTCGATTATACCCACACACACACACACACACACACACACACACACACACACTCACTTCTACTATCTGAATTGCCCCTCTCTCCGCCTAGATCCTATAGCCAAACTTTCTCTCACACACCCATCTAAGTATTCTTTCTTTTTAAGAATATTACATAGCTTTTATACATAACAATTTAATTAATAGTGTTTTTACTACAGTGATTTTACCTGAATCTTGGACGATCCACAGTGGGAAAACCACTACAGTATCTTGACTACAATTTGAGCCCAGTTTACTCCACCTTCTCTTCTGTCACATTAGCCTTCTATGCCAAAGTAATTAAATTAACTGGAGAGCCCAAATTTATTAAAAATATGTTAACTAATTCATATTTAATAAGGTAAAATTTTCAAGCATGTACTACTCAAACCATAATAGTGGTGCTTTAAGTTGTAGTCTTTACAGCGTTATTTTAAATTCCAGTGAGCTAGTCACTTATAAATCAGGAGTGTCATATTTTTACCATCGCCATATTTTCAGTAGCCTAATCTACCTCGATATACTACTGTCTTTTTTCCCTCTTAATCTAGTACATATTTATGGGCAAGAAATATTTTGTATGTAAAACAAATTTAGTACTTTATGATCAAGCTTATATTACCAACTTTGTTTGCATACCAAATCTCTGCTCACAAAAGTAGCTAGACTATTTAATTTGCTGTCTACACTTGCAAATTAAGTAAAACAGTCCCCTACATTAATTACATGATTTTCATTTAACACAACAATAGTAACCTGAGGCTGTCATCATCATTATCGTCAATCTTCTCCAGTCTGCCAGGGTTAGGCTCACTACTTTTTTTTTTAGCTCTGGGAATGCTCAAACTGCCAGCTGATGTGCTTGGCATAGCAGAGTCATGCGAGCTGTCAAATATGGTACAGTTCTCTACATTCAAATGTATCCCATGCACTACCAGATGCTTTATTAACTTTGACAGCCCCCATCCCGAATCCGATTAGTTTTTTCTTAGCATGTATTGCATATCCCAGGCTCAGAAACTTTTGTATGAAATACAGCGACACTTAGGTTTGGGCATTATAACCGTGTTTAGTGGCTAGTTACCATTATGCATTTTAACTAGTACACAGCTGCAGTTGTAGCTGAAGGTGTAGTTGCTGCTGCAACAGAGAATCAGATTTACTTAACTGGACAAAAAAATTATGCTGTGCCACAATATACTTACTATACTAAGAAGATGCTATTTTTTAAATTAATTAATTAATTCAATTTTATTTGTCACATACAAAATCATACACAATACAATATGTAATGAAATGCTTGTTACGACTGTCCTTAAAATTGAAGAATAAAAAAACTATCAAGAAGACAAAGAACAATATAGTTATAACTATTTAAGAGACTTTATAGTTTAAGTCAGTATAAATATCAATATAAAAATGTAAAAATATAAAAAAATAAATATAAAATTAAATTAAATATAAAATAAAATCAAATAAAATAATAAGTATGTATAGTGTATGTAACTGTATACTACATATAACTGTATGTAAAGTGTCAAGTGTCTGTAAGTGTAAAGTCACAAGTGACAAGTGTAAAGTGACAAGTGTCTGTGTGCAACCATAAGCTCTGGTTCAGTATTTTGTAGCTGGGCTCCAAGTTGTGCACCTTTACTTGATAGAATGCCTGCCACTGACACTTGAAGAGTTTGAGTTCAAATACAAATAAGTGCCATTGTTTAAATTATGAGAAAAACTATTTTTTTAAGTATTTTCAGTAGGTTTAAAGAAAAAAAAACTTTTTCCAGTAGCTTTAAAATAAAGCTACTGAAAAAACTGTTCTCCTCATAATTAAAACACCTGAACCTGTTCTACCTGAACAAAATATATGCTCAGACCGAATGTATTTACACCTAAGAACTTAGTCAAAACAAATGAATTCTCAGTCAGCAGATGAGAAGTAGGTTTTCTTTATTCAGCTATGCAGTCAAAAACATGCATTTCTGAAGAGAGCCGCTGGTCTGAAAACCCTCAGAAATTAACCTGTACTTAGAGAAGTGTGCAGTGAAGATTATACACCACCTATTTTGTCTAAAAGGGCTCCTAACAAAACGAAGTAAAAAAAAATTACTTGTCTATAATTTTTTGGTGAAAATGTATTGATCCATGATATTGTATGCAATGAGAAACAAAAAAATAAGCAAAAAAAATAACTCCAAGTATATTGAGGTAAAAATATGGCTAATAAACAAAAACTATGTGGTAGTGTATAATCTTCACTGCAGACTACTGTATACCTTAAGAGCCCTATCTCATTAATTCGCATATGTTGAGTCAATTTTACATTATTTCCGTGGTCTAAGCAATTTGATCCCTCCTTACTTGATTTACATGCTTTCTTATTTCCCATTATTTTCTCATTTGTCCCGATACCACCCCTAAATTGATGTTATCCTTCCCTTGATTTCAAAATTCTCTTTTCCTCCAGTTCGCCTTATTTTCAGGCTAATTTGGAAACTTTAAAAAAAGCACCTACTTATAAGCACCTTCTTCCTTGTCAACTTCCTTGTCAACTTTATTTGTCTGTGATCTCTTAAGTTGCACACACAGCTCGTTTTGATCTTGCACACTGCCCTTTACAGATCATCTTAATCGCACATGCTTCCTTCCACAACAATGTGTACATTGTTTTCTTTTTATGTAATTTTTACATTACTCTAAGTGGCTTAAAACATGAGCATGATATGAGTAAGCTACTAATAGTGTACCAATGACCAGGTCACAGTGCCCTGACAGCCTACTGCTGTTTTTATCTATGTCACAGTGACCCATTCTTTTCTACCCACACTGCCTTCTTCCATTTTGGTGCATATGCTGGGCCTTGAGCCCTTAAGCATTTCATTGCCATCCCTGCTGGCTGCTAAGCTTTGTTTAGCATTATATAGTCACAATATATGCCCCCTTATTCATCCAATTCTGACTTCTTCTCTTTAGCTCAGTTAGCTTGTCATGCCATCTTTAGAAGGAGAAGAAATATCCTACAGCACCATCGCCATTGCCACGTAACTTGCCTAACCCCTGACCTCCTCGATTTCCTTATATTTCTATTCCTGACTCTCCCATCAACAACTGGCCAGACTCTCCCACTGGTTACTCCCCCACTTCTCCTTTGAGCTTTTCTCTTCTTCCACTGACCCTTCGCTCACACTAATCCCATTGGACACGTTGATTGAAAAGAAATATTCTCAATCAATATGTTTCTTTAAAAAATTTTCCCTTTTCCTTCTTTCAGTCTCAGTATGGTTATTACATTAGTACACCAATATCACTGGTTATGCATGATTAATATACAGATTATAGGTGATTATCATAGATTTCCATAACTCAAAGCCAGTTACTAAACAATAGCTGGACATTCAAATAGATAAACCCTAGATTAGGCAAAGTATTGCTGAATTGTATAAAATTTCTCCACCATTCCCCCCCCCCCCCTTGAGACTCTTGAGTCTCACATTCATTACTCTGTGTTCTTATCCCATATGAGGTTTACATTATCCCTTGTGACAGTATACACAATTTCCATGTACACTTTCTTTACAGATGAGGCGCAATTTTTCTTTCGACCCAGGAACTTTACGTTCTGTGACGGGTCCGTTGGATCTCCTGGGAGAGGTTATCAGTACTTCACCAGAAGCTCCTTATCACTACGCGGCCTAAGAAACATTTATATGACCATAAAAATTCACCATAATTAGGTTCTTTTACACTTTTAATGCTTCACCTACACTTTTATAACATTGTTCTGATCCTTTCCTTCTACTTTACCACTTATTCTATTGTCCCTTTTACTCTATTTTTCCATTATTCCTAGCTCACACACCTATTGATCCTACACATTCCCATTATACCTAGCTCCCACACATCACTTCCCCCTGTTTACCCTTGTTATTTCATTACGCAAGCTTCTTCTCAAGATGAACCAGGAGTGGGCAAAAAAAAGCTTAAATGCCAATTGCATGGAAAAATTTCCATTCTGCCTGCAATATATTTTTTGTGTGACAGCGTGTTTCACCAGGGTCACCAAAACCACCAAAGGGTCACCAAACACACACACACACACACACTTACATATATAAATATATGTATATACATATCGACGTATCGAGCACTGTTCTACGGAAAATCGACTCAAGATCTTATATATATATATATATATATATATATATATA
>JAOUQZ010044003.1:0-12162 GCA_028564935.1 Neosilurus hyrtlii | reverse complement strand
TCCAAGTTCCCTCAAGAGCGTCGCGGACCCTCCAAGTTCCCTCAAGAGCGTCGCGGACCCTCCAAGTTCCCTCAAGAGCGTCGCGGACCCTCCAAGTTCCCTCAAGAACGTCGCGGACCCTCCAAGTTCCCTCAAGAGCGTCGCGGACCCTCCAAGTTCCCTCAAGAGCATCACAATTTGATCGATTTAGTGCAGACGGATATAACCCTGGGTTAACACTAGGTTCCAATGTGAGGCCCACTCAAACGTCTCTCTCAGTTCTACAGTTGTCTCTCAGTTTATATTAAATAGTCCGTGTCCTAATATATTGAGTATATTTTAAAATATTAAAAGTTTGAATGAAAATCATGCTCCTGAGTTCTTGATTGTGATTGGTCAGAAGAAAAGCTGTGGATTAACGCGTTAAAGTTTTACTGTCATGAGATTTATTATTTTATTTAACGTTTATGGAAGGAGTCTCCAGCGTCAGTGCTCTGTAAGAACCATGATGTCATTCTTGAATTAATATAAACACGCTGTATGTGGTGTATAAGGATAGATAATGGATAATTCTCACAAAGGATAAAATCAATCAGAAAATCTTAAAAAAAGCAATATAAATGTAAATATTGTAACTAAAAGCATTTGTTTTAATGGACTGGTGTGTGTGTTTATTTCAGATGTTGTGGCGATTGTAGTAGGTGTATTAATATCAGTAGCAGGAGCAGTTGCAGTTGCAGTAGCCGTATTCTGTCTATGGAAGAGAAAACTGCTTTGTTTTAAACTGCCTGAAACTTCGAGGAATCCTGAGGTGAGACGCACTGAGAATAAACAGATCACAGCTCTCAGATCCTTTTGTTTCTTTCTGATTTGTGAAGTTTTCACCTCTTTTCTTTCTCTCCTCCGTAGTTGGTGCCAATGTTGGATGGTAAGTTGTTGTTTTTTTTTTTAACTATCCTGAGATTTTTGATCTCATAAAGAAATCAAACCGGTGGGAGGGGTTTATAAGTATAATTATTTATGATTTAGATAAATTAATGAAAATTAATTTTACTTCCTTAACCTAAACCAAAGTAAGGCCATTAAATAAATATCATTAAAAAAAGTGTGTAACATTTTTATGTAACTAGCAAGATCAGTTCGAGTTCTGGGTTGCTAAATTAGCCTTTCTGCTATCAAAAGTGAATCTTGTGAGCCATGGATTTTTACTGGGTTTTAAAATGAAACAGCTTTTAAAGAGAAGAACACAGCTAGTAAAAATAAATAGCACTGATTTACTATTTATTTTTCACGCATTTAAACTCAGCTGTCAATTTTATCAACGTTGTTGAGGCGCTAATCTAAATCTGTCTCAGTCCAATACAATATTTATTCCCAAATATTCATTTAAACCATAAATTTGCAGAATAGGTTTATTATCTTAGCGAACAATGCTAGTACCAGCTTTTTTTCTACCTAGCTTTAGCCCTGTATGCGGCTAATCATTGATCAGGTTGTTAAAGCTCCAGTCTTACCTAAAATATTTAGTCATGTTTTTGTTGCTAATAGTTCATGGCGACTTAATAAATCAAACCTTTCAGTTCCAACATTTATCACAGCTGTGTGTTCTGTGATATTTGAGTTCAATTTTGTGACTCCCGGCTCTTTAAGCCCACAGCTTCCAAACAGGCTCAACTAGGTCGAGTCAGGTCACATGGTACGTGAAACGTCACACACCGGACTCGGCAAAAGTATGGAAGTGAAAACATGACCAGTATGAAAGAAAACGGTCCTCACGCGCGCAAAAAACAGAAAACCAGAGATATATGCTCAATGGAACTTTGTAGCAAGTCCACCGAGGATGGATTGAGCTTCATAAAGTTCTCGCAAGAGGACTGGATCCCCGACGAACAACCACAGCGTACGGGCGGGCTGGGAACCGACTTCGAGAAGACTCGATTCACTGATTCAGATATACATACAGTGTATGTATGTGTGTGTGTATATACATATATATAAAGGCTTCAGAGTCGATTCCGCCCCGTCTGAGGAAACGACTCACATGTTCCAGAAGCGTCTTTTACATTAATAAGAAATCTTAAGGTTAGTTAATATTTCATGGATGATTAAATTACTTTAACAAATTGTAATAAGCTGTACCATGCATTTATACATGCATCTAGAATAATAATAATAATAATAATAAAAAGTTTATTATATACATTGTACTGCACCCTTTCTGTAGCTACTAATTTTTATAGAAGCTTAAGTAGATTTAAATACGCTGTATATTTATACACATTGGTGCTACGTGATATATTTACATATGTTGGTTTGTGTTTAATTAATGTGGGGTTAAAATCTGATCACAAACGCTGCTCACCATGCAGTGTTTCCGAGTCGCTCTTCCCTGTCGTCCTAATCCTCTTCACTGAAACATGACCCCAAACCTCCCCCCATGGGTTCATATGCGAATAAAGCATTCCCTAAATCATGTTCATCAATGTCAGGTTCACTGACTTCGCTCCAATGGCCGTTAAATTGACTAGAAGCTGATGAGGACTCCAAGGCTGCATGCTTGCACGCTGTTGTTAAACCTGTGAGACCAGTTTCTGATGTAGCAGATCACGTCACCACATTTACTGCGTTTTGGAGAGCTAATGCTGCTCATTTAAAAAAACTGGATTTATTTCTTTATCTGCATACTTTCTTGTTCTAATGATTTCGACATGCCTAGCAGGTCAGATTTAACATATTTAAGCAAATTCATATCCTACGTAAGACTGGACCTTTAATACTGCTGAGGGATATGAGCTAGCATTACAGGTTTTAAACTAGCATGCTAACAAGCAGAGAGGGTTTGTGTGTTTCAGTGATGGAATAAAACAAACTTTAAATAAATAAAATATATTTTCTACGATAATTATTTCTTAGTATATATCACTCCTGTTTTGAGCAAAAATAAATAAATTAATAGACTTTTAATGACTTAAGCTCAAGCCCAAGTGTTGTGTTTAAAAAATGGTCTGAAATTGTTTCAAAAATTGTTTTAGTCTATTGAGGGTTTCATTTTAAATAACATTCATTGTTGCCTTTTGTGATTCCTAACATTTCTTAAAAACAAGGTCTATCTTTCTTTCTGTAGATCCAGAATTGGAAAAGTTCCTGTATAGAATTGGGGAAATTCTAGGTTTCAAGGTGGTCCGAAACGTGGTCCGACGCCAGGGTTGGCTGGCTCAGACCACAATTGACAATATAATGGATGAAAATCCTCGTGACGCGGATGAACGATCTTACCAACTGTTGAACGCCTGGTATCAGAAACACGGCATGAAAGGGGCTTACAAATCGCTGTGTGAAAACCTCATCGCTATAAACATGAGAGGTAAAGTTGACCAGGTGGAAAAGCTCATCAGAGATGACCTAAGTAGAGAGGTGAAGCAGAATGGAGCGATGGAGACGAATGGAGCGATGGAGGGGAAAGGAGAGATGGAGACGACGGGGGAGATGGGGATCTAACTCTCTAAAGGGTTAACGTTCCAAGCTGACAATCCGCGACTTTCCAACTACAGCCATGAAAAAAACCCTTAAAAATAAGTTTTGTGTTGTTAACAATAACGGAGGCGAAGTTATTTGTTTCGTATAGATAATAATTATTGTACAAGGTCAAGTGTTGGCATTCTCACCTCCTGAAAACCTCTCGCTGTTACCGAGGAGATCTCCAACATGTACTTGGATGCTACTGACTCTGAGGATGATGGTTCTGCATTTACAAGTGCAAAAGCAGGCTGCAGATGTTTTTCCTTGGAGATCGTGGAGGACTATAGTTTACAATCAGGGAATTTACTGAACATTCCATAAATTAAACTTTATCTTAAAGCTAGAATGAGTTCAGAAATCCCTGTGACAGTAAACACTTTTTGTATATAGAGATGGATTCGTCTCACGGTTTCTTCCACGTTTTATGAATTTGTTTTAAACTATTTTACTTTTTTTTCATTCATTTACACATTTGTTAATTTTCCCCTGAACCGTTTATTTCTATAAGGATCACGGGGAGGCTGGAGCCTATCCTAAGCGACTCTGGGCGAAGGAGGTGGAAACCCTGAGCAGCTTGCCGGTCCATTGCTGGGCCAACACGCACACAACCACTTACACTCAGGTCTTGGGGCAATTCTGAACAGTCAATGAGTGTAATATGCATTTCTTTGGACTGTAGGAGGAAACAGAAGTACCTGGAGAAAACCCATGCACTCAATGGGAGATCATGCAAACGCTACTCAAACACCGTCGCTGAGCTCGGGACTCAAACCCAGGACCTTCTTGCTGTGAGGCAACCATTACGCCACCGTGTTGCATTTTGTCTTTTCGTTCGTTATAAACTGTTAATACTTCACATTAAGGTTTGTTGTTCTATAGTTTGTGGATAGTCAGTTAGCTATAAATGATAGTTAGCCATGTCTCTGACTTACCTTGTGTCACGCAGTTTGTTTTCAGTAAATAGCTTCATGATTGGGGCGGCACCATGGTGTAATGCATGTTCTCCCTGTGATGACTGACTGTTCCAAATTACTGCAAGATGTGAGTGTTTGTGTGTTGGCCCTGCTGTGTGTGTTGGACTGGTGAGCTGTTCAGTGTATACCCTCCCGGCAACCTCAGTAGGATTAAGCAATTTGGAAAATGAGTTAGTGAGCTTTGTAATTGCTGGAGTGTTTATATGCTGGCGCTGAGAAGCTGTTTAAAAGTAAATAAATTACGATCTTTTTCTGTCATTATTTCCCTGCTTTATTTCTATTAATCCTAACCATACAACACTAATATACTCTCCTTTAATATTTACACACTGTTATACACTTATACACGACATTACTAGCGTTCTATACCAAACCTCCACAGGGTGACGGGAGGAGCCAAGAGGAGCGCTTAACCAATCACTACCTGGTTGTGAGTTGGAGCAGGTGGTTGGAACTTCTCTCCTGATAAAGGCTAGAGATAATAGGTACCTCCCGAAACTCATTATTTATCTTTTCCTCACTTGAACCATAACTCTTGCCAGTCATTCCAGTTCCCTTATTTATCCGAGAGCAGCCTTCCTGGAAGAGCTGCACATCAGTGTATAAATGACCTGCCCCTTAATGACAGTAGATGCTTTTATGCATGGTAGAAGACAGAGGGTAAAGGGAGCTGTCAAGCCGAAGGAATCCAATAAAGCTCTGGAGGCAGATACTTGCGGGCTGTCTTAAGTACGCCGTAGACAGTTGCTTAACCAAAAACATGGGTGTGGAACGAGCTTTGTAAGGTCATGGAGCAGGGATACTGGCAAACCGTTGAACAATCAGAATACTTTATTGATCCCAGAGGACATTGTGTACAACTCCAGAGGGAAAGCAGTACTTTTCCCATCCTATGGATGGAAGTGGGAATGAAGTGAAACTTTCTTTTTAATGGTTATAAAAAAAGAGAATAATTTTTATAGTTTTAATAATTAGTAAAGAAAGTATTTTAAAAGTAAGATTTTATAATAAATTTAAGGTTTTAGTTGTTTTTAAAAATAAAGAATTTAAGGAACGCAACAAAAAGAAAATAAATAAAACATTGCACACTAAAGGACAAGATTAAATGCAATTAAAAAAAAATCCAAACATTCATCCAAGGTTAATACATCAGATCAACTGTTCAAACACAAAGTCTAATCTTTATAATTTTTCAGAAATCTGAAAAATTTGTCATTTTAGCAGTCAGCAATTATTAAATCAGTAATTATATAAAAAAGAGAAACATGAACAATATTACAAAAATATATTAAATTCTTTCAGTTTCCTCCTGAAAAGAGATCTATAAAAACAATTTACAATCTTGGGTATGTTACCAAAAAAAAAAACACTGATAAAAATACAGAAAATTTACATCGATAAATTCTACTTCTGAATTATGGAAAACTTTTATATCTCTAAAAAAATAAAAGCACGTTTAAAACAAGAAATCACAGCAGTCACATTAAAAACTTCAATTTCAGATTCTGCTCTTTTTAAAAATTTCAGATTTATAAATGCACATTTTTAAAAGTTGATATATGATGTGGTCTCACTGTACATAAAACTTTAAATGTTTTCTCTTAAATTATACAGACAAAGAAAATAAAAAGTTTACCTTTAAGTGGCGCACTTTCGTAACCCTGGAACCTTTAAAGATTTTAAACTCCGCCCATGACTATTTACGGTCATCCTGTACATGTCCATTTACACTTTTTGCCTTTTAAATCACGTTAAGTGTTTTTCTCTATTGAAAGGCAACTTTTTCAGTTTGTACACGAGACAAATCCTTCATTT
Organism: Neosilurus hyrtlii; assembly: GCA_028564935.1. Taxonomy (NCBI): domain Eukaryota; kingdom Metazoa; phylum Chordata; class Actinopteri; order Siluriformes; family Plotosidae; genus Neosilurus; species Neosilurus hyrtlii. The sequence continues at coordinate 5,875 of JAOUQZ010044003.1, read as the reverse complement.
TTATTCCTACAGATTAGAATTCATTCATTTTTTAAGCTGCTTAACCTTTATTAGGGTCGCGGGGAGGTTCGAGCCCATCTCGGCCGGCTCTGGGTGAGGGCGGGGTACACCCAGAACAGTTCGCCAGGCCATCACACATAGAACCATTCACACTCTCACACCTAGGGGTGATTTGGAACCACCAATCAGCCTATTGTGCATGGGAGGAAACTGGAGTACCCAGAGGAAACCCACGCAAGCATGAGGAAAACATGCTCCACACAGAAACACCTCGAGCCTGGGAGAGGAAATTCTCTGTACGCGTATAAATGTAGTGGGTTTTTTAATAATGAAAACTTTTACTGCACTTAATTGCTCAAAGCCTCATTTCCATTTTGTTTGTAAATTCTAAGAAAATCATTAATAAACTGACGCTTATTAGGTGTGATATTAAAGATTCTATCAAATGACTCATTTAAGGGATTTTTTCTTCCTATAACAAAGCCTCACTTTATTACATGTTATAAAAACACTGTTAGAATTAGTGATAAAAATCTTTATCTTACAATAATAAAAGGTTTACAGGTTATTTACAGTTTACACATTAACATCAGGCAGAGACTCGAGGTGCAGTTCAGGGGTCCTCAGACGACTTTAAGAGCTCCAGGAAAGCACCGACCGCTCCAAAGTATCCCTACACACACACACACACCTTAGCGTAGCACTAATATACAATACATTACTTGTTACTTTACGCCTCTAGGCATTACTTGATACACATTTCGTCTTCTGGGTCTCATTTTGTAACTTCATAGTTAGAAATTTTAATCAAACTTAAGCTCCACCCCCTTTTGAACTTGTTTGACCATGATGGTGGACAGTCGTGGCTCAGTGGTTAAGGCTCTGGATGACTGATCCAAAGGTTGAGGGTTCTGTTGGGCCCTCTAGCAAGGCCCTTAACCCTCAATTGTATAAAAAATTTTTTTTAAGAAAATGTAAGTCTCTCTGGATAAGGGCGTCTACCAAATACTGTAAATGAAAACATAAATAAAACCAGCTCACTGTTCATTATCCCACTTATTATAAAGATTTTTCTTTTAATTAAAAATTATTTTATTGTTTTTACAAATGAAGAGCTCCATAGCAACAGTCTATTTTTTAACGTGTATAAACGTGTACTTCATTTTGCATACAAAGGGTTTTTGTGGGCGTGGCCTGTACATCCAGAATTTTATTATTATTTCTGATCAGAAAAGTTAGCAGTAACACTGTAGCCTGAAGAACATGAATCTAATAATGCTACAATTTATTATTTACCTTCAACAAGGAGGCTACCTTCAGTTTATTTGTTTATTTCTACCAGAGGCGGAGCTTTGGACAAGACCGACCCCATTAGATTTTGGAGATGATTCGAATCAAACTATGGGTCCCCTTTTAAAATGATTTTTTTAACACTGTGACATAGGACCGTTTTGAGGAAGTGCTGAAGTACAGAAGGCCCACGAGGGCCCAAATTGGTTGTTTGCATCATGCACTTCATGTACAAGCTAACCGTGTTAGCTACATGCACTCATCAGAGGCAACAATCCATGTTCGAATCCGTCTACACTGTAAAATTAAGAACATTTAAGGAATAGCCGTCCTCCCAAATAGGACACACTTGATCACGGTCGCACAAACATCATGTCCTCAGCGTGACGCCTCATAGGACGTAAGACTAGCGCCAGAATTTTACCTCATGCTCTAGGAAAAGAGCCTTCAGTTGTCCTTTGGACCAGAAGTCCATGGCGTAGGCGAGCAGCTTCATCGACAGGGTGTTGATCCGCAAGAAATTCCCAACAAACACCACCCTGTCAATTTTCTACAAATAAACAAACAAACAAATAAACAAACGCTTCTATATCTGAACCCAGATACAGTCTCTGAAAATGTAAACTTGTTTTACTTTATATAAAAAAAGTATGTTTATTTTCTGTGATGAAACCATCAGACCAATGCAGCGTTAATATCCCATGGTGTTTAAGTGGTTTTATGCTAGCACAGCTGGTAGCTAATAAAGTGTTCAGATTCCTGTTAGAAAACATGCATGCACATGCTAATATTTTAAAATGACTCAATATATTTTATAGGACGAATTACATATTAAATGTACGCAAGATCTTCACCTTCACACTGGAGGCTTATTTAGGAAACAATGCCAGAAAATAAACATTACTATTATTATTTTACTTTTATTCATTTTGAAATGTTAATTATTAAAATAAAAATACATTTTGTGTCCAATTCCAAAACATTTGTATAACAATTTAATAAATACCATACTTTATTAAGAATACAATTTCAATTTTTCAATTCAAGTCAGTTTTATTTGTGTGGCACTTTTTACAATTGACATTGTCACAAAGCAGCTTTATATAGTAAATTAAATTAGGGAGGAATCAAAAAAATTTTCTCTACAACCCCTACACATTCCTAATGAACAAGCCCGCGGCGACAGTGGCAAGGGAAAACTCCCTCAGTTGACATGAGGAAGAAACCTTGAGAGGAACCAGGCTCAGGAGGGAACCCATCCTCATTTGGGTGAAACCATAAAATACAAACCATATCAGAAAAATTTCATTACAGTGCAACATGTAGTCCGGTTGGTTTTACCACAACTGTAAGTCCTAAATAACTGCAGCAAGAGAGTTCAAGAGTTGCATTTTAATGCAATTTTACTGCATTAAAATTTATTTTACACATTTTACATCATGTGTTGTGACCATTTGACCCAAAGGCAAACACAAGACCGGCACTTCTTGGTATATTGGGTTTATTTAGAACGTGCCAAAGTTACCATCATCTTACCAGGGACTGGTTCCACTTGACAACTAGGCTTTATGTAAACATGCTGTTCTTTTAGTTCTTGGTAATATGGTAAAATTCTGCAACAGCTTTTATAAAACCATTTGCATGTCTGTGGTGTACACACATACACACACACACACACACACACAGCTATGGGAATATTTAGGAAGCACTTTTATTTATATATAAATATGTATATCATTCATTATTTTTCTGAACCATTTAATCCTAATTAGGGTTGCGGGGAGGCTGGTGCCCATCTCAGCCGACTCGGAACGAGGGCAGAGTACACCCTGGACAGCTCGCAAGGCAGAAAAACGCTGATGGCTCTGCAGCTACACTTTTCAAAAATCAGCAATGGTTCTTTTACACTCCTCTCACCACAGACAGTAAGAAACATGGCCAGCATTTGATAACCCAGTTAGCTGCACTGGGGGGAAAGCAGTGACAACCCGCTGATGGTGGAGCTTGAACCCCAGACCTATATATATATATATATATATAGGTCTGGGGTTAGGGTTATATATATATATATATACACACAAAAACACTGAAAATACCAATTTTTCAGAAAAATTAAAAGGTGTCACAAATTATTCTTTTTTTCACTGCATGAATGAACTTCAAACCGTACGGAATGGTTCAGCAAATGAAGAAATTAAATATACAGAGATGCAGTGATGATTACACACTTAACAAAATGAAGATAAATCAGAAACCAAGTACTATTCAAGTATTTATTTTATGTAATATTGGACCACATTGATGAGAATAAGTAAATAAACAACAATATATAGTAATAACAAAAATAACTTTTTAAGTCTCTTTTTTGAGGAAAAAAAAGTCAATATTTAGTGGGAACACCCTTTACTTTGATTACAGCATTTAACCTTTCAGGCGCAGTGTTCACATTTTTTACTTTCTTCACTTGCTGAACCGTTCCGTATGGTTTGAAGTTCATTCACGCTATGCAAAATTCAAAGAAATAAAATTTGCCACACGTTTAACTTTTTCTAAAATAAATAAACAAACAAATAAATAAATAAAATTCTGGTATTTTCAGTGTTTTTGTTTATTAGCCATACTTTTAAATCAATATTCTTGTCGGAATGATTTTTTTTGGTTCTCATTGCCTACAATAGCATCGTTCAATACATTTCACCAAAAAATTAGGAAAGTAATTTTTTTCACTTTTAGACAAAAGTGGTGGTGTGTAATCTTCACTGCACACGACTGTATGTGCTATGCAATGCAGACACTGTAAAGAATCATTTCTACACATTTGTGATGTTATTAAAAAGTTATTTAACATCAATGTGTGGTCGCACCACCTGATGCAACATATGGAACACAATATATTTATCTTACAGATTAAAATTTCTATTTTAGTACCACACACCTCATTGATGGCGCACATGCGTGCGATGGAGCCGATGTTGTTGGTGATGGTGACCAGCGTAGCTCTTGCAAGATCTTCCTTTGAGATGCTGTCTCTTTTCTCCTTACTAATCATGTGACCAAAGCTACGCACAAACACACACAGAACTATTTCAGAATATACGAGTGTAAACACACATTACGAATAATAACTTGGATATAAAATCAGAACCTTGCTGTAATCACACACACACACACACACACCCCCTTACCTGGATGCTACAGTCGACCCTTGGAGGCAGAACCGTTGATAATCTCCTCCGTAAATATCTTTTACCAGCTTGTCCACAGTGTTTCCGTCTCCTTTACTCGCCATCTCCAACGCTTCCTCAAACGTCTCGCAGCCCGTCAACAGACAACACAGACCCAGAAACGTCCCTCCTCCCAAACTGCAATGCAAAGCAACCACTGATTACACACCCCAACAATAAATACAGTCAGGAAATTCACCATTAATTAGCACGTACTGTACACAGACGTTAGTAAAAACTAAGATGTTTAAAACTACTCTAATGCCCAATGCTTAATCATTAAGCATAAATAAAGGCACAGTGTGAAACATTTTGGAGGATCTATCATCACAGAGTAAGTAAAAAAGTTATCCTTCATCTCTAATTATTTAAAAAAGTCGCTGAGTTTTCAGAACCTACAATAAGCTGTTTCTAGAGGAAGCGGAGCACCAAACGTAGAGTAATTTTATCCTTCCATCCGTCTGCATGTGTTCATGTGGGAACCCTGTGGTGATGTTTCGCATGCTGGTATACAAGCGGGGTAATGGGAATGGATGTCTGAGTGACGGAAATTTCTACTCCATCTTCCCCTCCAAACTGTCGCTTGTTTCAAGCCATAAAATAAAATACACTTTTTAAAAACAGAATTCTTTGTGTAATATGCAGTAGGTTCTGGTTAAAATAAACTATTACTGCCACGCAATGCATTACTCACTTGAATAGAAAGGCTTTTAACCCAATCAAATGAGGAAACGCATGAGCTTTCTGGTGCGTATAACGTGCTTACAGAAGTGAACCTATTCAGCGGAATGGCATCTCGCTACCCTGTGGTGATATCGGGTTTCCATTAAAGAAATCATCTCAGTAGTGTAACACTTTCAGACAACATCAAAACTTTGGGGAGGGGGCGGTCATAACATCATGGTTACATGATGTTACGTCATCAAATACTAATTCATATTGAAACCTTTCATCAGGAGAAGTTTATTTTTTCCCAGCTCCGCCTCTAGGCAGTGCAGTAGTCTTTATATTATTAATACATGGGGGCGGGTCCTCATTCATGGAGGCCGCCATCTTGCACTGCCATGTTTCTACAGTAGCTCAAAACCATACAGACTTGGGAGGGAACGTGTCGGGAACTAAATTTCAGTTGGTTGCAATCTGGATTCTCACCACTAGATACCGCCAAATCTTACACACTGTACAATAATAAAAAAAAAAAAAAAAAAAAAAAAAAAAAACACGGATAAATCTAAATTTAAATAAAAGGTCTTATTCATTTATTCATTTTCTGAACCGCTTAACCCTAATTAGGGTCATGGGGAGGCTGGCGCCCATCTCAGCCGACTCTGGGCGAGGGCGGGGTACACCCTGGACAGCTC
>JAOUQZ010044001.1:0-12166 GCA_028564935.1 Neosilurus hyrtlii | reverse complement strand
AGGCTGGCGCCCATCTCAGCCGACTCTGGGCGAGGGCAGAGTACACCCTGGACAGCTCGCCAGGCCATCGCAGACTTCATCTTATATCAAAATCAATTCTTGGTCACAGTCATGGTAGATCCAAATCCTAGCCCATAAACACTGAATAATGGAATAAGGAAGGACGTGGTATTTGTCCAGTGCAGGGTGTCAAGCATGTGCACACACATTTACTTATACCTAGGGTAATTTCCTAATGCAGTTATCATTGGAAGAACTTAGGAAGCTCAAGTATCATGGAAAGAACATTTTATTTATTTGCCAACCTGCTTAATAGTATTACGGCTGTGGACTACATCATGAATTAATCCCTAATCCTGTATGCAACTGTAGGCAAAGACCCCTGCAACAGGCACAATGATCTGGAAACCATAAACACAGCATACTTGCCATGTCGATGCGATAGCAGGACTCATGAAAACAAGACGGCAGCCAATGAAACCATCGATGCAAACTGTGATAACATAATATTTAACTTCAAACATGTCAGATCTGATCTATCTCTGTGTGTGCGTGTGTGGGTTTGTGTTTCACTTCTCTTTGCCATTGGACAGTTCTACCTTAGAGCCTTAGACTGTCTTTTGCTTTAAGCTGTATGAACATTTGGTTGTATAGCTGTGGCTTTTAATGCCAGACAGCATCCAGTAGAGGTTGGTAGTACATCACAGATCACTATCAGGCCAGCACAGTTGGAAATGTTAAAGTAATTAAGAAGCAGCAATTTGCTTTGTGTTTCAGCAACCCACCAGATACAACTGACCTCATTTATTTGCTAACATACAGTACATTTTTATTTAAACAAACAACTGTAATAGTTTAGGAAACTGACGTGTCATGGATAGATGGGTTGTTTTACTTCTGTTTATTCACTTGCATTTTGGACTTAAGTCAAGTCTGCACATTTTCAGCAAATTTATTCAAAATCCTATTCTCAGATTCAGTAATCCTTTAAACACACATGCTTGTGGTGAACACACACACATGCACTTCAGTGCTGTATCACACATTCTGTTCTCCTTCTGTTACCAGCTTCCCTGCAAGGAGCACACAGTGTGAGACCCATCATATGTTACCTGCTGGTTCGACCTTACTTCTCTCTGTTTGTAGCTGGTGCTTGATCATGCTTTCCCTGACACATGGAAAGGTGTCACCAGAGTTTAGTCGTATGAAAGTATAATGAGAATACAGCTCGATTACTCTTACAATTCACATACCCCTACCACCCAGCTTAATTTGGGGAAATGAACTGTCTGCAGCTGACTCTCCAAGAACAACCCACAAAAGGGAGACAACATAGGATGAATTCAATCATAGGTCTTAACATAATACTGCCTTTACCTGCAAGAAAGCCCATTAGCATTGCTCTGTCCACTGGACTGGAATTAGTGCCCGCTTTGTAGTGAGATCAGTAAGTGGGCTGGTAACATCCAGAGATTTGGATACAGACATTCTGATATAGCCAGCCAAACCTCTTTATTGGTTTTGGGTCTCAGACTGACCATGGTCCCCAGCTTCTTCGGGAATGCCTTCAATATCAGTGAGAAACTGGGGACAGAATTTCTTTCACGAGACCATAATGCTGCAATATGAACTGGAACATTACCTTTGATACCCGCAAAGCAGAGAGCAGAATGGAATAAAAAGGGAGCCCTTCAGGAACTCATCAACCCTATGAGAATTGTGTTGAATCCCTTTTAATATGTGCAGGTCCATGACAAAATCCACTTTTGTATAGGACCAGGACCTGTTGAGTATCGGAAAGGGTCACAGTTTGCTGGCAGGTAAATTTCCAAACATCTTAGTTGAGGTGCAAATGGAACTGGATTGAACCACTTGTCAGACATCCGAATTGAGATTTCCACAGCAATGTTCTTGCTTAACAAGTTCTGTAGTGTGGTAAATCCCAGGATCTCCTGTAGCGGGTATTGTGTAAGTCCATTCTATTACTTAATCATAGAAAAACTCAGGCTTATACTTAAAATCCTGAGGAATGGAGTGAAGCTGTGCCTCCTGAGTAATCTCCTCATTTAGGCTCTTCATGATGGGACCTCTAGTACAGATTAAGGGAGAAAGTCACAACGTTCTGCATGGGCTCCACCAGAGGCTTGGTGCGAGTGGGCTCTGTGGCAGGTGCAACAGAAATATCCATGGTGCAAGGACACACTTAGCTGCACTTGTTGAGCTTTCAGGGGCTGATGGAGGAATTGATCTGGACTGTTGACCTGTTGACCTGGACTGGCGGAGGTGATAAAAAGCAAAAATAAAATTTCAAACATCTAAAACTTGTCACTGAAGAAAACATGCATAATATCTTTAAACCAACACAATTTATTTGACTTATGTAGATAAATTATTTTAGAAAATTCATTAAATTTTATGATCAATAAGATTTGTAGACAGTGAAAGTGCAAATGCCATATGAGAATTCTGATTGTGGATACAAAACTAATTACTGCGCTACCTTATTTGGTAAGGATTTTGGTGCCACTTCTTAGTGTTAGAGACATGCAAATAGGAGCTCAGCAAAAAAATGTGTAGTTTTTTTTAAACTATGGTTCTGCTAATTTAGTCAGGACCACTCTTTAGAATGTAGCAATTTATTAGCACATAGAGTTGGTGACTTTTCATTCAGCTTTTTGTGGAATGTCTTATTTTGGGTGTTTCTTGTTTTTATGCTAGTAGGTACAACACTAAAAAGGCCGACTACAGATATAAACATTTTAACAGCCTTATGTGAGCAATAAAGGAAATACTTACACTGGTCAGCCATAACATTATAACCACTGGCAGGTGAAGTGAATAACATTGATTGTCTCATTACAGTGACACCTGCCAAGGAGTGGGATGTATTAGACAGAATGTGAACGGCTGAATCTTGAAGTTGTGATGTGTTGGAAGCAAGATAATGAGGAAGCGCAAGGATCTAAATGACTTTGACAAGGGCCACACTGTTATTGCTGGCTGATTTGGTCTATTCATCCCCAAAATGGCAGGTCCTGTGGGCTGTTCCAGGTATGTAGTGGTAATGAAGGACAACCTGTGAATTAACAACAATGTTATGGGTGCCCAAGGCTCACTGATGCGCATGGAGAACGAAGGAGTGTACGCCTGGTCAGATCCAATAGAATATCTACTGTATACACAGTGCACTGCAGCTTGCTGAGGATGGGGCTGCTTAGCTACAGACCAGTCCAGTGGTTGTAATTTTAGGGTTAATAATGCATATGTGTGTATGTATATGTCGTAAAATAAACCCAATATAACCATACCCAGTTCAAGTTTCAATCCAAATGTAAAATTAGACATAAATCTGATCTGCATGATACAAATACTGATAAAGGCATTTAGTTGCCCCACCAGTATGTGGGTATTTGCAACAATAAAGAAATAGTTATACATAAAAACTATGGCTTTTCCCCTTGTATACAGATATAATAATCAGCATCCCAGTTGCATAAAAAAGTTCCACTTTCAAACTGCATACCAAATTCAAACAAACATGTATTTCCTTTAATGAGGAAAATATTACAACCAGGACTCTTTTTCTTCTGCTCAGTGAATGAATTTGTCTGTTTGCCAACACAAGGGCATGATAAATCTAGTTAAAAATTTTGAATTCTCGTTTATTAATGGCTTTTGTCATTATTACAATGCATAACATTTTTTTTTCAGATTAATGATTAACATTTTTCACTGTAAAGAGGCATGACAAAAGCAGGCATGTCATCCTCTTAATTTATTCAAAATTTCCCAAAATATGGAAAATGACCCTAGTGCATTATGTGAGGAAATACTGAAAAATGTATTACACATCTGGAAGGCTTGTTCTTCTTTCTAGTGCATGTGACCTTGGTCATTAGTCATCATAATGTGATGATTATTTCAAAGTCTCCCAGAAAGAAAAAAATACATAGTTCATCCATAGTGAAGTGGACAAAGTTGAGTTCAGATTTATTCTTTTCTCCAATTAAGCCCTGCTCACTTACATGCTAGTTTACATTCTATGCTTGCTACATTGAAGGTGACTTGTTTGTAGGGCAGTCATGTTTGAAGTGGTGAGTGGTGAGGGACGATAAATTAGGGATTTGCATTGTATGCTTTTCCCTCTTCTCATGAATGTACATATAAAAGACAGACCAACCTTGCTTTAAAATAACTGTCAAATTGGAGACACTGGATATTGAATGTTTTATTAGTGAGGTAAAGCACACAGAACCTCATTATTCTGTATTATACTGTATTATCCTGTATATATCTGCTTTAACTTAAATTAAAATTCTCTTTATTAATGAACAGTACATTCTCGCAGTACAATTAGGTACAATAGGAGGCAGAAGTTAACATATAGAGACATAAGTGACTTTTAAATGATAAATAAAATGATAAATGATCTTGGACATAAAAGTGTCAATATGAACTTTCAATGATTTCTCATTCATTTTCTGATCCGTTTAATCCTAATTAGGGTCGCAGGGAGGCCGGCGCCCATCTCAGCCGACTGTGGACAGCTCACCAGGCCTTTGCAGGGCATCACTGATTTCTGTGAATTATTATTTTCTATGGCAAAATTAGTGTAAAACATATATCTTTAAACAAACATAAAGCACAAGTTTTTTTGTTTTTGTTTAGTTTTTTGAGGTTATATATTGGCACCCCTTGTAAAGATTAGTAAGGGTTAGAAAAAAATAACTTTTTGGTGAAGTAGCCTTCTCACGCTATAAATCCCTCATCAAAAAGAATTTTCAAAAACATATGTGCCACAATTAGCAACCCTGGAAATTATAGGAAATTATGAGCTTCCATCTTTCATACCCTACCTATTACCTAATTATTATTTGCATTAATCCTGCAGTGTGGGTGTAGCCCAGAAGTTGTCCCAGTGTTTAGTGGAATGGAGTGTTCAGTGGAGGTTTTTGGACATGCACTATTGCTTCAGGCAGTAAGCACTGAGGTGACAATGTCTCAGTGTCAATGAGATGCAGGATGAAACTCTTTGCCTTGTGTTAATGCAGTTTCATACAATTCACAAACATCTGACCTTCTGGCACTGGGGGTGTGGTTAATTTTTTACTGAAGGTGTAGCAGTAGCTTTTTTTATATTAATTACATTCTTTTTGTTCCTGTCTCTCTTAGGCGTGCCAGGTGCTAGTGATGGAATTTTTCATGTGCACACATAATTAAGTATATTCATATACTTTCCACTCCCATGCCTTTACCGAATGTCAACATTTGAAAGTCGTTTTTTTAAATTATTTATTTATTTATTTGTTTGTTTGTTTATTCATTCATTCATTCATTTATTTTTCATTATTCATTTATTAATTATGCAGTCATTGTTATAAAATATACCTGTCGTATACCAGTCTAGGCATACTCAATAAACCTTTCTTCCTCATGTACTTTTAAAAGAACTGAATTTACATGATGTGTGACAGTTTTTGGCACTAGTGACATATTTCTCTGGCACATTCACTTTGAATGCTCTGACATATTCTTACCCTTAATAATGTAGTTTTGCACTTTCCCATGAAAACTGACTGAACTGTGTGGGCTTTCCCCCCCCCTCCCCCCTCTCCCTCTATGTTGTTCATGTTCATTTTATTAGAATTTTAATACATTTCCTTCATCATTTAGTGTAACACAAGTAGAGGTCATTTCATGATGAATTTCTCCCCAGTTATATTATCAGGTTTCTTTATTCTGAACACATGTATTTCTCCCCTCTTGTGCCAATCTTCCATTACAATACGAAGTACACTAAAGAACTGGGTCAGTAGGTCAGGTATGATTGTGAACAGGTGTGAGTTTTTGGTTACTTGGTGGTGTGGACATGAATGTGAGTTGGGACTCTGTGTTACCTCTCATGTGATAGAATACAAGATTCCTCTGATAGTATAGGTAATGAGTCCTTCAATTTTGCTGTTTTTACCTTGGCCAATAGCTTGAAGACAATATCCTGAGGAGAAGCTTACAGCAACCCATAATTTATAATAAATTATACACTGTGGACTGAGGGCTTCTGTTTCATACAGTGTACTCAGGGAGACCAGAGTATTTGAAGGCATGTTTCTTGATGCAGGTGGAAAAGGACCAGTTTGTATGGTCAGAATCATTGCCATTGTTGGGTCCTGACAACAAGGACAAGCATCAATATCTCAGTAAAGGCCACTTTATTCAAAATAAATATTTGTTTTATTCATTTTATTCAATTGAAACAGTTGAATTTAAATTTGAATACTCTGGCACATTCCATATGCATACATTGATTGCCTTAGGCAGGAAAGGCTGATCCAACCCCCAAGGGAAAAGAACAGAACCAGCACAATAACAACAAATGTGACATGATTGACACAGTCACTGTGTACAAGAGGAGATAGGCAGAGGTTGATTGTAGAAGAGCTGTAGAGAATGTGGTGAAAGTAGGCAGGCTGAGCTGCTTTAAATGAGGCTCCCTTTGTAAAGAAATTGGCAAATTGTAAATGTAGCAGGTTAAATGTGGCCTTTGCTTAGCTTAGTCAGTTGTGACAGCCAATCAGCTATATATAGCACCCTCCACAATTATTGGTACCCCTGGAAAAATGTTTAAGGCCTTAAAATAAATTAATTTTTTATTGTAGGAGCCTAATATCACTCTGATAATATTAGAAAAGTACCTTTAACTCAATTGAATTAAAAAAAAAAACATATCCATCACTAAGAAATAATATTTTTTAATGAAATCACCTGTGCCACAATTATTATTACCTCTTATAATTTCTGTAAAATAAATGTAAGTGAAGCATTTTTGCCATTTCTACTTTAGTTTTTAAAGCTGATCAAAGTATCTAGGAACGTTTAATTAATAATTATTAACTTCCTGTTTCCCTGGGGTACAAATATGACATAACATAGAGGCCTATTTCTCTTAATCACTCTTCAACATGGGAAATACAAGAGAACATGCTATTCAAGTCAAGCAGATGTGTGTTAATCTTCATAAGACAGGTAATGGCTACCAGAAAATAGCTACTAGCTACACAGTCAAAGCAGTAATTAAGAAGTTTAAAACAACTGGAACAGTGACAAACAAGGCTGGATGACTTGGAGTTTATCTTGCCAACAAGATTGTTACCAAAGGAGGATGGTAAGGGAAGTAAAAAACTTCTCTAAAGCTCACTCAGAGAACTGCATCAAAGAGTGGTATCTTGGAGTCACAAAGTCTCCATAACAAACATTAGATGCTGTTTGGGAGGCATGCAAGGATAAAGACTTTTCTGACCTACACTTACAAATGGAAACGTCTGGAGTTTGCCAAGCAGTGATGCTGTATCATCGTGAAAGCTTTGAAATACCAGGACATTTTAAATCAATCTGGTGGCCTCTGCCAGAAGACTGAAGATGGGCCGTCACTGAGTCTTTCAGCAGGATAATGACCCAAAACATATCGCAAAATCTACACAAAAATGGTTCAGCAGACACAAAATCATGCTCCTCCCATGCATATCTCAGTCCCCAGACCTCAACCCCATAGGAAACCGGTGGAGTGAACTGAAAAGAAGAGTGCATAAGAGAGGACAAAGATCCCTCTCTCTGTTCTCTCCAACCTTGTAAAATAAGTTCTGTCATGTTGGCAAAAAGTGGGTTGTCCAAAGTATTAACTGCAGGGGTACCAATAATTGTGGCACACCTGATTTCATATTTAAAAAAAAACCAAAATAAATATACCTGGTATTTTATTTTATTTTTCATTTTTTCATATTTAGCTCTACTTCGACATATCGAGCACTGTTCTACGGAAAGTCGACTCAAGATCTTATGTATGTATGTATGTATGTATGTATGAATGAATGAATGAATGTATGAATGTATAATTGATTGATTGATTGATTGATTGATTTTTTTCCCCCCTATACATACATACAATGGTGTGAAAGTGTTTGCCCCTTCCTGATTTCTTATTTTTTTGCATGTTTGCCAAATGTTTCAGATCATCAAACAAATTTAAATGTTAGTCAAAGACAACACAAGTAAACACAAGCAGTTTTTAAATGAGGTTTTTATTATAAAAGGAGAAAAAAAAAACCAAACCTATATGGCCCTGAGTGAAAGAGTGATTGCCCCCTAAACCTAATAACTGGTTGGGTCAAGTAGTAGTGTTATGGACCAAGGATCGCGGGGACAAAAACTTCACATATTGTCCTATAGGGGGTGCTACAGATAAAGTTTTGGCCTATAACTCCCAAACTGTATGTCGCACATTCAAACAACGTATATCCAACAGTTCACTAGACTGAGTTGAATCATGAGATGTAACCCATGCTGATTTGTGCCAAGAATGTTTTTCCCCTGAAAAATCTCAAAATATGTAACCCCACCCCCCACCCCCCACGCCCCAAATCTGCATTACAATCTTGAGGGTGACCTGACAAAAAGTTATCAAAATAGTTTTTCGAAGTTTGAAATCAAACTTGGTGAAGACATTTAAGGCCACTCCTGTGTCTTGACTGCTGTTGACTTGATCACTTTAATAAAGTCCTTTTAAGTCTTAAATGCAGTCTTAGGAAAGTGGCCAAGCTATGAGAGAGGGTATAGCTATCCTTGCTGCCTCAGATTTTATGAGAGGATGGAGCTTTTGTAGTGGTCAGCTCATTAACTCTAATCCATTAAACCTGATGGGGCAAAAAAACAACTGACAGCAATTAGGTGGTTGCGTGAAGACAATCGCTAGCAGTGAAACAAGAACTTACATGTGATTAGTCTTCAGTTGCCTTTAGTACCCCATATTTAACAAGTTAGAGCATAAGGTATAAAATGAAAATATTTCAACAATCTGCTGAACGAAAGCAGAGACTGGGGGTGGGGTGGGGTGTGGGTGGTTTGAGTCTGGTCCTTCCTTCAACCAGAAATCTGTGGAATGAACTAAATAGACATGAAATACTTTAATCAGGGCAAGAACCAGACACTCATAATACTCTGTGAAGAAGCATTGGGATCTGAGATAACCAGGCAAAAATGCAATGATTAAGGAAAAGTTAGGTGTGTATTCTAGATTCACTTGAAAAATCTCACTCTAATGTGCTGAGTAGATTGTGAGCTTGCTAATGATTATTGAAAGATCAGGAAAAATGCCGTTTTCTGCTTGTGACTTCTTGTTGCAGTCATTTTATCCATTGCCTGTAATTGCCTTGTAATTGCCCCCGACATTCTAACATCCTGTTCGAATGTAGGGTACAAATATGAGGTGAGACAGTGGACAAATTCCCTTAGTCATCCATCAACATGGGAAAAATATGAGAACACACATCAAATGAGCAAGAAGTGAGCTGACCTTCATAACTCAGGGGATGGTTATAAAAATGAGTAAAATGCCCATTTCCCATTTTTAGGGCAATCATTAAAAAAGTGGACATCCACTGAAACTGTTACAAACTTGCCCTATTTTATTTTGCCCTATGTACAGTGAGGAGGATGGCAAGAGGGGAACCTTTTTCATATTTGTTTACCTTCTTATCCATCATTTATGCCACATGAAGCCAGCTGAAATGTACCAATATACTTGATTTACCATAATAATAAAATTTGAGCATAAATCAGAATTGGAGCTCCTTTATTACTTTACTGTGATTGGGTATATTGTTTGTTTTCATCCTAGAGACAAATGCTAGGGAAATTGACCACCACTGATGGCATGGCTGTGTAGATGATGTGTAGTTATACAATTATAATTTAAGTACCAAATGTTTGTTCGTGCTACTCATGTGTCTAAAGGTAAGATGATGTTCTCATGCCTTATATAAGAAGAGCTGTTTTCATCTATGCACAGGATACATATGCTCCCATGAACTTATGGGTGACTAAATTCAAGAAATCATAAAATTTAATACATAAAAATTGATATACAAATATTGGAATTTCTGAACAGTAGCATTAAAAAGAACATCGATAGTCAGAGGAAATGCACACTCAGGAGGAAAATGAGAAAAACAGTCTCGGACATCTTCGGAGACACAAAAAAGCATCAAAATATCTGTTCTGAAAGCAAATTCTTCAGGGTTCATGTCAGTCTGTGTGTACTGTACAATGGATTTTGCAGAAGGCATGTGGTCACTACGCTGCAGAACTGGTAAGTAGTAGAGTGTTATGGACCATCTTATATCACTTGATTGATTCCAAGTTCTTGTAATGTGCAGAAAGAACATTAGCATTAATCTGGTGACACTGCATGTGTCTCTTTATCCAGAAGCACAGACCATGTTTATAATTTTTTTTAAGTAAGGCATTCCCATTTTCTTGCACTGTAATTTATTTAACACTCGTGCAGCTAATCTGAATGCCAGCCAACCAGGTGGCCCTCTAAACCAGGCCTAAGGCTTCAGCTCCATCTAGCCCTAATTATAAAACAGTGTCTGTTAACGTCAGATGAATTTCTATGGTAAGTGATCAAAATCAAAGCAGATCAATACACATTCAGTATAATCAGCATGTTAATTTCCTTGAAATCGACTGGTTAATGGCAGCCATCTGGTATATCTCCTAGCAGTAAAAAACAAACGACAAAAAAACCTAATGTCCACATTAGAGCATTCAAACACTAATTCCAAAGGCTAGAAATTAAAAGAAAGGACAATGACAACAACAATGAGAAGACATCATTAATTTAGCCCTACTATGGCTCATATTGAACCATAAAGACCATGTTCTTGCACTCCCTCTGGGAAAGAGCAAATGACATGAAAAAGACTGTGTACCCCTCATTGTGCCCAGTGAGCCAAATCACGTTAATTACAACCAGTTGGCAGTTAGAGTGACAGGAGGTGCTTCCAGGCTTGTGGGTAATTGCATGACTGCACCAGGAAAGTGCTGGCACCTGGGAAGTCTTGACTACAGCACCAGAGGTGGATGGTTACCATTATCCTCTTTCCACCAGATGTTTCACCCAGTAATGGGACCATAGTGAGCAATCATAGATAAGAATCAAAATGCTGCTGTAATTGCTGTCAATAAATCATTTAAAATCTCCAAGTCCACCACTGAATGACTCAAAAAAGTTTTTATAATAATAAATAAATAATTAAAGTATGGGAGTGGCCCAGTCAAAGTCCGAACACAAATCCAATTGAGATGCTGTGGTGTGACCTTAAATGGGCAGTTCATGCTCAAAAACCCTCCAATATGGCTGAGTTCAAACAATTATGAATGAATGAGTGGGTCAACATTCTTCCACAGCAATGCAAAAGACTCATATAAATTAATCTTATATAGATAAATGAATAAAAAATCAGGAAGGAGCAAATACTTTTTCACTGTAAAATAGAATAGTCATGTTTACCTAGTCCATCTCCTGTTATTTGCTGTGCACTGTGTAGTAACTCATATTGCCTATTTATTGCACAGTTTTTTATTTTACACAGTCTCTGTTTCACAATAACTACTAATTATTTAATGCTAGATTTACTATCTAAATTTCATTCCCTGTCTGAAAGGTATAAGATCTTATCCCACAGTAAAACCCGAATTGGCCTTTGGGGGATTTTTAGAGTAAAAGCAAGAATGCCTGGTGTCTGGAATACAGGTGTGATAGAAAAATGCAGACTGTGAACCACTTTAGCTCAGATATGTTTTTAAATTGGCATCCTTATGTGATATGAAACTTAACATTATTGTTTTGGCTTTGTGAGCACAAATTGTAATTTTTTTTTATTTGCTGTGAAGAACTATACTCAAACCTTTATGGTGTCATGACAATGATTTTTGTGTGTGGCACAAATGTGTCTAAGTACATGTGTAGTGTTGATGAGGAGAGGTGATTTAAGCGGTCAACAGCAAAATATAAAAAGGTGTTACATCAGCATATCATAGAAAAAAAGAAAAAGTGCATTATTACAGTCTAATGCAAAGTGGTTCTGAATTTGGAAAGGTGTATCCTCAAATAAATTATTCAGCATAGAGTTGAGGTTGTGATGAAAAAAATCACAGAACACTCAAAGTGGAAGGAGTGTAAAAAATCCAATGAAAACACCTTGTGAAAGATGTTTTGTCTGACACCCACTCAAATGAACACCTGATTATTTATTCATTCATTCATTTTCTGAACTGCTTAATCCTAATTAGGGTCGCGGGGAGGCTGGCGCCCATCTCAGCCGACTCT
>JAOUQZ010044000.1:0-12167 GCA_028564935.1 Neosilurus hyrtlii | reverse complement strand
TAAGCGCTTCAGAAAATGAATGAATGAATAATAATAATAATAATAATAATAATAATAATAATAATAATAATAATAATTGTATTTATGTAACAGGTTTCACACATGAATGCAGATAAAAGTTTTTAACATAAAATCTAAAAAATGAATCAGTATTAAATCATCTGAAATCAGAGCCAGTAGAGAACAGCGGCATAAAAGAAATAAAATGTAGGGAGGTGAAGCATTTAATACTGAGAAACATGAAAGGTAAAATATAATTAAACAAACATAAATAAACACACGGATTATAAACATTACTGTAGAAATCTGTGATCCACTTTCACGGCTCTTCTGATGCACTTATAAGATTGAATGTTGACAAATGTTCAAAAAAACAAGCAAAAACAAATAAACAAACGTCTAGCCACACGTAAAGTGGGGAAAGTAAGTGGATACGTACCGCCTGACATTTGCTTGTGCTCATATTGACATCATGTCTTTTTAGGTCTGATTTTATCAACGCTGGAAACAAAGATATCATTTTAAAAAATGAGTCAAATACTTTATAAAATATGTTTATATTCACACATGATCAGAAGAAGTGGGCGTGTAACCTGTTAAAATGATACCGATGAATATCCAGACGCACAAGAAGATGTTTCCCACCAGCGGGTTGTATTCTGTTGTGAGCTTCCCCTGAATCAACGTGAAAATGATTCCAAACAACTGTATGTGATTCACACACACACCCACACACACACACCCCCACACACACCCACACACACACACACACTATCTCTCTCTCTCTTACACACACACACACTATCTCTGTCACACACAACTCTCTTTGTCTCACACACACACACACACACACACACACTCTCTCTCTCACAAACACACACTCTCTCTCTCTCTCTCTCACACACACACACACTCTCTCTCACACACACACACACACTCTCTCTCTCTCACACACACACACAATCTCTCTCACACACACACTATCTATCTCTCTCACAACTCTCTCTCTCTCTCACACACACACACATACACTATCTCTCTCTCTCTCTCTCTCACACACACACTATCTCTCTCACACACACACTATCTATCTCTCTCACAACTCTCTCTCTCTCTCTCTCTCACACACACTATCTCTCTCTCTCTCACACACACTATCTCTCTCTCTCTCACACACACACTATCTTTCTCTCTCTCTCTCTCTCTCTCTCTCTCTCTCTCTCTCTCTCTCTCTCTCTCACACACACACACTCTCTATCTCTCTCTCAATGTTATTAGTTGCCCAAGTGATCTAAATACAGTTTCTCAAAGAACACAACAGTATAGGTTTACAGTACCGGTGTGTTTATGAAGACATCTCACAGATTTTTTTTCTAGCAGGAAAAATAAAATAATAACAATAGTAGTAGTAATAATAAAAATAATAATAATAATAGTAATAGTAGTAGTAGTAATAATAATTATAAGAATAAGATTAGCTCTATGTTTAAGTTGCCCTTGGTCATTAGGGATCTATATTTTCCACAGAGCACATTGTACAAATACTGTTCGTGTCTCTACTTGTAATGCTGTTCAAGGGCTATGAGGCGTTAATGATTTAATACAACAGGTTTGTAATAAAGAAGCAGTTACATAACGGAATACATGCAACTGGGTTTACTTAGACAAACTGTTATCTGACTGGTGATAGTATATTCATTCATTCATTCATTTTCTGAACCGCTTAATCCTAATTAGGATCACGGGGAGGCTGGTGCTCATCTCAGCCGACTCCGGGCGAGGGCAGAGTACACCCCGGACAGCTCACCAGGCCATCACAGGTGATAATATATGTGCAGCGTAATTATGCAGATTATGTACAGTTAGGAGTTATTACACTTACAGCTTTACCGAACGTGAGCTGGAAATCTATTGCTGTAAACATAATTACACGTAAGAAAAATACTATAAATAATTTATAGGCCATTTGTCAGTAGAGTGGTAATTGTGGTGAATGATAATCGCTCTCTCTGTCACGAACACACACACACTCACACACTCACATAAATGTTTTCCGATACACTTACCATGTCATGTTAGAAAGTTCATTGTCACGGTGTTCAATATTTAATTTTCTGGAAGCCAGTTTTCCAGTTAACCTTTTTTAAGTAACCAGTTGATTGCATTGACACAGAACTGCGACAACCAATCACATGTCACCTTCAAAATTACAAAGCTTCTTTCTATCTAACTGCTCATAGGGTATCTGCCGTGGATAGAGGCCCTGAGTCTGAGACTACGTACATAATGTTACTACGGAGTCTTACCTCCAGCTCAACATATCTAAGACTAAAGATATGGTAAATGATTCAGGAAGGCACCTCAGGTGAACGAAGCCATGGTGATTAAAAGCCAGGCCATTAAATATGAGCAAACTTATAAATACCCCGGGACCATTATTGATTAAAAATTAAACTTTGAAGCTAACTGCAAAGCAAAAACACAGATCGAACCTTAACGACCATGCTTTATCAAGGGTCTCACTGAATCTGTATTGTCTCTTTCCCTGGTCTCATTGTTTGGTCAAGTATCTTTAAAAGACCAGACAAACAAATTGTTAAAGTGTCCAGTCGATTGCCTGGCGAGTCTCAGCTCTGTAATCCCTGTACAGCAAACAGATTCAGCCGATATCTTCTTCCCTTATAAATGATGTCTCTTACTTACTACATGGCAACTTTCAGTTGCGTCCCTCTGGACGGAGGTTTTAAGTTGCAAGGAGTGAAGCAAAGTGATACAGAAGCAGCTTTGTTCCAGCTGCTGTAACAGCACTGAATAGCTGTAGGTAGATTTTGCACATATTTTTATTTATTTATATATTTAATTGCATTTCTATTTACTGTATTTAAAGTATCTATTTATTTGTATTTATAGTTCAACACACTATGATTAGGAGAACTTTGAACACATTTATCATTTATCAACAGCTTACCTGTTCTTATTATTTATAATGGTATTGCTTTTATAATGTGTTGGTGACTTTTTTTTTACTTTTTAATGTGTCTGGTAGGTATTTTATGTTGCGTCTATATTTTATTTTAATGGATATCATGATCTTGCTGGCTGCAAAACAAATCTAACTATGGATACTTATAAAAGATACCTTACCTTACCTTACCTTAAGTGTCCTATAGAACAACAACAGCAAAATACAGTTTGGATATAGAATCATTTTACAGTTTTTATTAACTAGAGGGGCACTGACAGCTTGTTAAGTACCTCCACCGGTACAAATAGATTATTATTATAACTTGTCACAGATTTAATGAAATGTCTCCACCTAGTGGTTAGTAGTTTAACATTTTGCCTCGTGTTAAAGATCAGGGCTTTTCAGGATCCGGCCAGCCATGTCGCTCTCTGTCTATGGTGAGAGGCATATAAAACCATTGCTGTTGATTAGGCCATTGGGTTGCTGTCGGCATGTTTCTGCCCTACGACGGCCTGGCGTGCTGTCTAGGATGTACTCTGCCCTCGCCCAGAGCTGACTGAAATGGGCACCAGCCTACCCGCGACCCTAATTGGGATGAAGTGGTGCAGTTTATATAAATAAATATGGAAATCAGCGAGTGAAGAAAACACGGTGTTAACCTTTCCTGCGTTCACTCCAGAATGTAGTCGACCAAAGCAGGGGATGTTTATTTATTTATTTACTCCAGGGCTGACGTTTATTCAGCCTTACAGGAGGTGCACTGCTCTTATAACACCAGCCTCAGACGCCTATCAATAGAGATATTTATCAGGAGAATCTTTATATTTTGTCTCACTTTTATGTTATATTGTTTGCCTCATAAGGAAAAATGCAATGCATGATGGTATATATTGTTTGGTTAGTGACCATCAGTAGTACACTTCTTTTAACAATGCATTATGGGATACACTGAGTCCATTTTATATTGGCCAATAATTTTAATTATGCATCTGTGCAATATATGGAGGGTAATGAGACATTTCTGACACAGGCTCTCTCTCTCTCTCTCTCTCTCTCTCTCTCTCTCTCTCTCTCTCTCTCTCCGTCTCTCTCTCTCCCTCTCTCTCTCTCTCTCAGTGTCATTTTTAGAAAAATGAACGAAAAGGATCAATCTGCAGTTTGTTTTTAATTCACAAATGTGCTAAGATGAGTTTAATCAGTTCACACATTAGTAAATAAAGCCTGATCCAGATTGTAAACTTGCTGGAGAAGGCCTGTGGGAAAGGATCACTGAAAGAACAGAGGCTATTCTCACATAATGAGTAGTGACTTTAACAAATAGGATCTCCAGAGAGGCAGTCAGGAAGCAGATAAGTCACACTTTGATGAGCAGGGCAGGCATGCTTGTCGCGCTCACAAAAGCCACTGTTGTGCTCTCACAATGACAAACCCGGACAATGTAGCCTCTATCAACGAGTGCAGCAGATCCCGCACGAAAACAGCCCTCTTTTTTCCCCTGCAATACACCCACTGTCCTGACGTAAAGTACACTGGGACAAGACACTCTTACACTTCATCAGTCTTGGATTAAGTGCTTATTGTACCTGCTCCTGTGGCACATGCAAATCTGGCACTAGTGCTCGAGAGCGGGTGAAGTGACGTAAATGTAATTGCTTAGAATGAAAGCAAACAAGCTCTGTTCTTATTTTCTCTGTGTATGAAAACATGAACATTCCTGAGAAGCATAAAGTTCCTGTCATTTAATGTGGCACACACTGCCTGATTAGCATTAGCTTACTGTGATTAAGAATGACACTACATTACATTTCAATTTTAAAATTGTTTTTATTTTTAAAAGTCACAACAAACCCATACTACACCCATAAATGCTAACATGCACTGCAAAAAATACTGGTTAAACTTCAACAGTGCCATTAATTATCAGAATAATAACTGATATTTTGGTTGCCAGAAACTATAAACTAGTTGACGCTACCAATTCATATTGGTTGTCACTAGATTGAAATATTCGTAAGTGATAAACATGGATCATGGATCATGGTTAGGAATCAGCTCAGACTACAGTCAGAGAAAACGATGTTCACATTGAATCTTGTATATTTAAAATGTAGGTCATCATGTACAGACACTAAATAGGGCGTATAGAGTGACTCTCTGGGTTGTAACATGTATAGGCTTACACATCCTCCTTTTTTTAGCCTTTGCAGTTACTTAGGAAATGCCAATCGTGGGCAAGTTATACGACTCCACATGATACTATATACTCTGCCCAGCCACCAAAAAAAAAGAAAAAAGAAAAAAACCAAGCCACGCACTTTAATATTTTATTATTGTTAGATCACTTTTAACCTTGATTAGAGCCCGTATTCACCCTGTCATTGTTTCGCCCAACATTTATTTCCATCCAGTGTTGATAAAATTTTCATCAAGTTTCATCATGTTGAACTTATGACGAGAAAATCAAACCACTCCATAAAATCTTCTCCAGCACATCCCAAAGATCAGTACGGTTAAGGTCAGGGCTCTGTGGTGCCAGTGAAAATTATTCTTAAGCTACTTGATGGGATAACTGAGTCACTCGGTAGGCTACATTTGGCTTGTCATCTGATTTGCTAAATAATGTTGCTGAGCCTCGACCTGACTAACTGTAGAACGATGCCATGGCGATTACACCCTGCAATCAAGGCTAAAGGTGATCCAAAATATTACAGTGTCTCAATTTTTTTTTTGGCCAGAAAGTGTAGTCGATAAAGCACCATATTTTGGTTGGACACATTTCATGTATTCCTGTTGATGCGGTGTGGCTGAAATGTGACTGTAACTAAAAGCTCTTCAGACTTTCCTCACAGTACCCTTCGCCTTGTTATTGTCACAGTATACTTGAACACACAAGCTATTTGAGGAATGTTATTTCCCCTCTATTGTTCCTCAAAGCTGTAACAGTTCTTATTGTGTTCTGGAATGTGTCCATCCCAGTGTGGGGGATGTAGGTTGGAAATTTCACTGAATTTGAACTCTCAGTGAACACACTGCCGAAATATGGCGAGATCATCCCTTTTAACATAGAATTTCTTAAAGAATGACGCAGGCAGGGGCCCCAGTTTTACTGGCAAAGATTTAGAAATTAAGCTTGAGTAAAGATTTGTCATCGATGTACAATATATTATGTACCCTAACCTCAGTGGGTAAACATTTCTATCTATATATAGTGTATGTACATTTGATTATAATAATCTTTATGCCTTTAATAATATTTGATTATAAGATATCGCAGCAAGAAGGACCTGGCTCAGATGTTTCTGTGTGGTGTTTGTATGTTGTGCTGTGCTGGCGTGGGTTTCCTCCCAGATTAAGCTAATTGCCTGTTCCAGATTGTCCCTATGTGTGAATGGTTGTGTGGGTGTATACTGGCCCTGTGATGGTCTGGTGAGCTTTACACACTGTCAGCTGAGATGGGCTTCAGCCTCTACGCAACTCTAATATGATTAAGCGGTTCGGCGAATGATTGAGTGAGTGAGAGTATTCACATACACTAAATGTAAGAGCAAACATGCTATTTAGTGTAAAACAATAATAAGTGTATGAATCCTGTCTGAGAGGAGGAAAGTCGAACACGTTAACTGAGTTTTTAAACTGTCTAGCTTGTGTTTTGAATCAGTCTCAGGCAATTTTCCTCCAAACGTAGTTATTGAACACATATTAAGACGATCATATCCTACATTTAATCTGATTCAAATAGCAGGTTACTGTGTCCTACCAGCCAACCAGCTGTGGATGAATTCTACAAGTGTAGGACATTACCTAAAAGGTATTCTGGATCCGAGTCCAGCGTGTGTTCCCCTCGTTTTCAGGGCATAGATGCATTCAAATACTGGAGATGGACAAGTCACAACAAACTTTGTGTAGTTCTAAGGTAATAAGAGAGCTTGGAGCAACACTGTACACAGTTACATAATGAGATGTATGCTTAGTCAGGATTCCATCACACATTCACTGAAAGTGTTGCTGCAAAAAGGATTAAATTAAATTCAGTTAAATAAATGAAATGCTTATATTATCTATAAAGAGCATTCCAGATGTAGTTAAATGAAACTGTAAGATTAGACTGGTGTCATGTAGAAGCTGATAAGGGCATTTTAATGCAACATGCAAGTGCAGTTTAATGCAACCTTAATCTTTTCTTTTATCGCCCCCTAATGGATAAAAAAAAGCAATGCAGGTTTGCAAGGATAACATTTATTATTATTTTATTTTTTTTAATTTTTTTATCTATTTAATATTTTTCACCATTTCATTTTCTGAACCGCTTTATCCTTTATTAGGGTCACAGGGAGGCTGGAACCTATTTCAACCAAGTCTGGTTAAAGGCAAGGATAAATCCTGAAAAGCTCACCAGACCATTGTTGGGCCAACAACAACAAGACCACATTATATGACAAATTAGCAAGCATGTTCCTAGACTGTGTCTGCTCTGTAATCATCATTTACATTTTACAGCATTTGGTAGACGCCCTTATCAAGATCGACTTACATTCATATGTCATTCATATAACTGAGGGTGAAGGGCCTTGCTCAAGGACCCAACAGTGGCAACCTGGTGGTGCTGGGGCTGGAACTGCTGACCTTCTGATACGTAACCCAAAGCCTTAACCACTGAGCCACCACTGCC
Source organism: Neosilurus hyrtlii (assembly GCA_028564935.1). Taxonomy (NCBI): domain Eukaryota; kingdom Metazoa; phylum Chordata; class Actinopteri; order Siluriformes; family Plotosidae; genus Neosilurus; species Neosilurus hyrtlii. Next base: position 4,533 of record JAOUQZ010044000.1, on the reverse strand, counting down.
CACAGAATCACACAAATAATGTATTAATGTATAATTGCACATTATATTCTTCTTTTCTTAACTCAGCCATCAGATTCCCTAAATTATGGAAAAAAATTCAAAAGCCAAGAAGGATATTTTCAATAAATAAATCCTTAAACACACACATTACTTGTACTGTAGTCCATAATAGAGAAACAGCCAAAGATCCAGGGCAAAATCATTAATCACAAAAATAAATATGATCTTATGAGGCAGCACCATAATAAAAGCTGGGCAAACCAAATTCTCAGAGCGATTGCCTTATTTGTCTTTGACTTCAGACATCTCAATTTGCTATGCAGGGTAATGTATGAGTGTAATAAATGCACTCTGTGTTAAAGCAAGAGGAGATGTCAGCAAATGTCCCTCCAGCAAGGAAAGAGAAAGAGAAATGTTGGCTAGAGGTGAGTGTCATCCACTGTGCAGGGTGATCTACAGGAAGAAGGAATCTCATGGCCATGCATTAGGATCAATTCATTTTACATTTACGGTTCTATTTCTCAATCTGAGGTCAAGCAGAGGCTCGGTGATGTATTTCAACACCTCTAATATCATATCTATTTTAATGAGCTTGAGCAAAAAAATAATAATAATACAAAGGAAATGAAATTTATTCGACGTACAATATTTCCTTATTGCAAAAAACAACTGGATAGAATCTGCGCCAGACACGTTACCAGGAATAAGGACGTGGGACGGTCTGGTCTGGTAAATTACATAGCGTGCTAGTTTCACAGTTCATTTAATAATCTGGTTCGGGGAAAACCCTAACAATCCCTGTTTTTCTCTACACATTTCTCATAAATCTCAGAACCTGTCACACAATGCAGGATTTATGAAATGAAGGGAGAGCAAAAGGGTAATATTTGTGACCTTCCGTAATGTGTTTCTTACACAACATCCATCTAAATGACGGGCTAACAAACAGTACGTTTTCTTATGACTAGCCATTATTTTAACCCAACTATAACAAAACACTTCACTGAATATTAAAACCACAAAATATCCTAATATTAATTCTGAGAGACAAGCTGTATTAAAGTCTATAAACCACAGAGAAAACCACCCCTCCCCCCCCTTATTTTTGAAAGAAGAAATGTTGATGTGATTTGGGACAGCAGGGTGGCGTAGTGGGTTTCCTTCAGGTACTCTGGTTTCCTTCTACAGTCCAAAGACATACACATTAGGCTAACTGGCTGTTCCAGGTGGGAGTGTAAGTGTGAATCTTCTGCGATGGTCAGAAGAGCTGTTCAAAATTTACCCCACCTTCAGCCAGTGTTGGCTGAGATAGGCTTCAGCCTCTCAGCAACCCTAATAGAAGGATTAAGCGGTTTGACAGATGGGTGAGTGATGTGATTGGGGATGTACTGGGTCTTTCAAAGTGGTTTGTTACCTTCCCAGTCAGTAAAAAGAAAGAAAAGGCCAATTATAAAAATAGATGCTTGTTATAGGGTGGTTCAGTGGTTTGTACTTCCACCTGACCACGATAAGGTCCTGGGTTCGAGCCCCAGGCTTGGCAGGTGTGTTTCTGTGAAGGGTGCATGTTCTCCCCATGTTCCGGTTTGCTTGCATGACCAGTCAAAGCTCAAAGGAAACATTCTTGTCATGATGCTAAATTTAGCTACAATGTGGGCTTGATAGATGTAGCTTGGTGGCTTCATTATTTGAACTTAACCATAGAATTGGTGGAATAAACAATAAATATAGCAACATAATAATAAATATAACAATATAATAGAAATATTTGTTTCATATGTGGGCAGGGCCCGGTGGAAGGGTGCTGGATTACTGCTCCCAAGGTCGGGGATTCAAGCCCCACTACCAACAGGTTCTCACTGCTGTGCCCCCAGTGCAGCTAACTGGGTTATAAAAAAGGCCGGTCATGTCTCTCACTGTCTGTGGTCAGAGGCATGTAAAATAATCATTGCTGATTTTCGTTAAGAGTAGGTTGCATTGCCGTCCGTGTGTTTCTGCCCTGCGATGGCCTGGCGAGCTGTCCAGGGTGTACTCTGCCCTCACCCAGAGTCGGCTGAGATGGGATCCAGCCTCCCCGCGACCCAAATTAGGATTAAGCGCTTCAGAAAATGAAGGAATGAATGTTTCATATGAACACAAGCATCTACAAAAACAGCAACTTTATTTTAATTATAGCAAAACAATTCCATGGGTGTGAAGGGAGTAAGTTCTGGTTTAAAAGTCTTGAGTCAATCAGGTGAAGCTAATTACATATGAAATATTGATATGAACGATTGATTGATTCATTCATTGATTATCTTTTTCCATTTAATTGTCTGAACCACTTTATCCTTTATTAAGGTCAGAGGCCATCTCAGCCAACTCTGGGTAAAGGCAGTGCACACCCAGAAAAGCTCACCAGACCATTTCAGCTGCAAAATCAACTGGCCTTTCCCTATAAGGGTTTCATAGCATGTTCAAATGGCCAAGATCCAAACTGTTAGTAAGGGGGGGATGGGGGTGTTTAATATAAACGTTACAATAAAATCAGGAAATAATGTAAAAGAAATGAAAATAGCATGTATAGCATGTTCCTTTAAATAAAAACTTCTATGAAATGGTTATTCAATCAACACAGTGGTACACTCTAAAAAATAAAACCATGCTCTACTATTGGTGAATCATTTTACACATTAAAAATACTGAGCAAATTTTGATACTCTCACTCACTCATTTGCTGAACCACTTAATACTACTACTGGAGTCTCAGAGAGGCTTGTCTCAGCTGACCCTCAACAGCTTACCATTAAATCGCAGGACAACACACACACAACTACTCACACTCACACCTAGGGGCAATTTGGAGCAGCCAGTTAGCCTAACATGCAGACTCCACACAAACACTTGAGCCTGGGACTCAAACCCAGGACCTTCTTGCTGTAAGGTGGACTTGCTAACCACTGCACCACAATTTTAATGCTGTGAAATCAATTTCAATACACCTTAAGGATTGAGTAAATGTAAGTAGAATAAGCTAGTAGACCTTTCTCAAACTTTTTGATAGAAATGAACCCAAAACATTACAAAGAAGTGAAGAAGAGAGTAGCGGCAGGGTGCTATGGGTGGAGTTATTTGTGAAAGAAAGGTATCTGAAAGAGTGAAGTGAAAGAAAGGTTTCTAAGACAGTAGAGAGGTCAGAAATGCTATACGTTTTGGAGACGGTAATGCTGACAAAAAGACAGGAGGAGGAGCTGGAAAAATTGGTGGCAAAGATGAAGTTTAAATGTTCTTCTTGCATGATGGGTTTTATCAGGGTACACTGGTTTCCTTCCACAGTGTAAATAGTTGTATGTGTGATGTACTGGCGAGATGAGATAATACTGGATCAGTATTGACATTGGCTCATGGTTTCAGTATCAGAATTGAAAAACAGGCAAAAACAAAACATAGTATTGTGCCACCTTTGTTAAATTAGTAAGTGATTAAGTTCAACAAAGGCTGAAAGGTAGTCCGAAAAGAAAGTCAATTGCCCAGCAGGAGCTCCAATCACAGTATGGCAGTCAATAAAAACCAGGCTCAGATCCTCCTCAGGAACAGGAAATGTCAAGACTGGATTACTGGATACGCACAAACACTTTAAACATGTGATCTGGTGATATTTGTCTAACAAGTATTTGTACTCCTAAACATCTTGCATCCTGCTCTTAATATAACATCTACTCTTCTGGCAAGGCTTTCCAATAAATGTTGGAAGACAGTTGATAGGATTTGTGTTTATTCAATCACAAAAGAATTAATAAGAGCAGGTACTCTAGTACTTCCACAACAAGACCGACCTTGAGAACCATGTCTTCATCTACAGCATGCAAAGAGATCATGGCAATATTTTGGGGAATACCCATGTTGGGGTATATGGTTAGGTGTTGGTGTACAATCTATACCCATTATGTTTCCAATTCATTGCAGGAAAAGGTTTTCATCTATAATATGTAAACTGAATGCAAATGGTGGATGAGAGAAGGAGGAGAAGCCTGAGCCAGGCTTTGAAGTTCAGCTTTGAGGATCCCAGCCTGGATTCCCTTGCAATGGATTCTCTTTGAAGTAGCTCTGAATCCCCTAGTGCTCAGCATGAAGACTCTATATCCTGCACCCCAGCCCAGATCTGTCCATCCCTGTCTGCCAACACAAATATTTCAATATATCTGAAGAGATATAAAATGTGAAGCATTTAAATTGGATTTTTTTATAACTATATTTTGAGCGGCATGGTGTAGTGGGTATCACATCTGCCTCACAACAAGAAGGTCCTGGGTTTGAGCCCTGTGCACGGCGAGGGCATTTCTGTGTGGAGTTTGCATGCTCTTCCCATGTTTGCATGTGCATGGGTTTCCTCCGGGTGCTCCAGTTTACTCCCACATCCCAAATACCTGCATATTAGGCTAAATGAGTATTCCAAATTGCCCCTAGGTGTGTGTGTGTATGTGTGTGTGTGAGAGAGAGAGAGAGAGAGAGAGAGAGAGAGAGAGAGAGAGTGTGTGTGTGTGTGTGTGTGTGTGT
>JAOUQZ010043999.1:0-10000 GCA_028564935.1 Neosilurus hyrtlii | reverse complement strand
TTGGCACTGCACATGCTGCTTTCTCCACACCTCAGGGTTCAAATGACAAAGAGAACCGCTGCATGCCTACACTTACCAGATGACTCTGAGGGCAATGTTTACGCATCTGCAATGAGCTTCAAGTAAAGGCAGTTTAGTGGCTCATTAAGGGACTATATAGAGTGGTTTGAAAAAATGTTCGCCCTTCCTGATTTCGCCCCCCCCCCCCCCCCCCCCCCCCCCCCCCCCCCCCCCCCCCCCGTTAAAACATAACTGTGGTTTATCACACCTGAGTTCAATTTTTCTAGCCACACCCTGGCAGGCCACACCAGTTCTCAATCAAGAGCATAGAGAATATAGAGCTTTCTCGCTGCATATATGCTGCTCGCTGACATACGTCAAATATTTTTATGCATGCATAAAACTTTTCAACAAAAGGAATGAACAACGATGCACAGGAGCTTATTAAAATGAATAACAGTGAATTCAAAACAATGTTCAATCAACATTCAGAATATGGCAGAGAATGCCAAAAATGCTCAGTACGCTGGCATATGCTAGGTCAATTTGTTACAGTATGAAGGGCACATTCACTAGGCCTACTCATAGTCATGGTCATACTCTTGACCCGGTTATTTCTAAAGGTCTGGATATAAAACCTAAATGCACCCTAGATTTTGAGATTTCAGATCAATTTTGTGTTTTCTTTAATGTTGCCTTCCTTAAAGTGTACAGTTATTGACAAAAGTTTTGGCACATGTGTGCCTGATACTGACAACAACTGACACTTTTGATTAACCAATTTTCAACACCAATGCCTTATATCAATCCTACAAGTATACAGATTATTTTGTGAAAGCAACAAATTGTACATTTATTTATACTTTTTACAGCTAATAAAATCCATTCTAGGCTGAACAAAAGACTTGTTGCAGTCATGTAACATCAAATTCTGGATCAAAGTAACTAGTAAAATTAGTAAAATATAATTAGTAAAATTTTTAATAATAATAATAATAATAATAATAATAATTAAAATGCTTGATTAACTAAATATACATAAAATACAGGTTGTAAAGCGCAATATATAAATGTTCAGGCAATATATAAAACATTTTTTTCAAAAACTGTACAAACCTTCAAGATCTCCCAAAAGCAAATGAAAATAATTTGCAAACAGTAGTAAGAAATTTCAGACACCCTTGGTACACATAGGTAAGCTAGGTCATGCACAAAACAACTGGCTGCACAAAAGTTGCTGTTAGCCTCCTGATGACTCCCTCAGAAGTTCCATTAGGACTCATAGCTAGCAATGTCTGCTTCATCATATTATTCCTTGCATATATATGAGATGAATTATTAAATTAATATCAAATTTCTATGCCATTAATGTTGTTACTGACCATCTAGAAAATTGCTGGACCAAGAGTTCATTGAAGAGCCAGTCATATAAGTAAGTGAAACATCATGGTTTAAGGTCAACTCCAGTACATAGGTATTACAGTTATGTAAGATGGGTGGCAACATCACCAGATGCAAATATCAACAGACTACTGCCTCCCAGTATATTTCAAACCTACAGGTGGCTCAGATTTCTCACCATAGAGTTGATAAAAGACTGTGTTCTGACCATTTGATGAATGAGCTGCCCTCTAAAATAGCTTACTTGTGTATGAAAAATGGATTACAAGTGTCTTGGGCCTCAAAAAATGTTAGTAGCACTTACAAATTTTTATTATTTGTAATTTGAACATCTTGAAGGTTTTTAGATTTCTGATTCTTTCAATATGACAATTATTCATCATGACAAGATACCATGTTTGTAGAGGCACTATTGACCTTGAGTAATGCTTTTGATTTTTTAATGTGATGTTATATTTGCTACAATATTATATATTTAGTTATAAACCTGGCCATTTAATTATTTTATTTGTAAGAAATATAGTCTTGAAAGTGAAAGTAAGTCTTTGCAACAAGACTTTTGTCCAGGCAAAAAGAGGAATGTTTATATTTAAGAAGCTGTAAAGATTAGAAAATTATTTCTAATACTGCTGCTAGCACATACTATTCAGTACCATCAGAGGGTTACTTTAAGTAGCAGTTGAGGAAAATCAGTTAATAGGTTGGTGAGATACAGGCTTTTATACATGAATGTCCACATATGCGGCAAGAATTGTCAATGACTGTATAAGATTTGGGGGGTCTACTAACAGAAATTTTGCATTTAAGCAATAAAAAATGTTAATTAATCTAGAATCATTAAAAAATCTCACAAAGTTTTCTTAACCTTATAAAAAACAAATAACATAAAAAACTGCTAGTTGCACAGATGCAGGCAGCACATCCACTCTCATGAAGGCTTTCTAACTTGCATAACAGTGTTTCTACAGTAGCCCACAATGGACAAAAAAACCTGGCTATAGAGTTAATATAATTTTGAATATTATGAACTTGAGCGGAGGCACGGCGGCATATTGTTTAGCATATCCACCTCACAGCAAGAAGGCCAGGGTTTGATTTCCAGCCCAGGTGTTTTTGTGTGGAGTTTGCATGTTCTTCCCATGCTGGCTAATTGGCTAATTGACTGTTTCAATTTGGCTAATCGGCTTTTTCCCCTAGGTGTGCATGTTAGTGTGAATGGTTGTGTGTGTTGGCCCTGTAAAGGTCTGACAAGTTGTTAAGGGTGTACCCTGTCTTCTCCCCAATGTCAGCCGAGTTAGGCTCCAGCCTACCTGCAACCCTAGCAGGATTATGTGTTTCGACAAATAAATGAGTGAGTGAGTAATTGATGTTGTCAAAGAGCAGCATGGGAATTGGTCCCTGCTGTTACAGTATATTTTATAAATTTACTATTTTAACCCTACACAAGAATTGATCGTTCCATAAACATTTTAATCTGCCAAAAACCCTTCAAAAATAAAGGGTTAGCTCAGCTGAGTCTTTATTTATACCTGTCTGTATAACCTATTCTAATAAATGTATTGTTTTCCTACAGGGCTCAACAGCATTCATTTATTTTAATTAACTAGCAGTATTACATTTATTACTATTGCAGATAGTAAAAATAGACACTACGGAAAATTATCAAACGGGACCAAAATTTCCACACCTCTATAAAGTTACTTTTAGTAACCTCTGACTGACGAAGGCGTATATCATTAACTGTAGCCTCTATGACTATCTTGGCGAACCTGCGCTCACCTAAGAACCTAAGATAACCTGCTATGTCCGGCGCTCTGGCTCCCGGGATACACCTAGCTAGTGCTGCTGGTGCTCCTAAAGGACTAGCTAATTTCAGGTGTCTTAAAATGGAGCTTCCTATAACCAGAGCTCTTTTAGGTTTCTCAGTGGGTGCCTTGCTAAGGAGAGTGAACCTGTTCGACATGTGAGGCGTAGATGCGTGATGTTCCCGTGGGCGAGCCTCAGTGTTAGCTTTGGCCTTGCAAGAATGCCGCCGAGTCGTCACCCATTCGCCCCCCTGCGAGGGCTCTAATGCCGGAGGGGGGTTACTATCTCCGCCTAAGGCACCCAGACTTCCCGCTGCAGGAACAACGCTACTCTTACTCTCACTAGCCCTCTCTAAAGTCTGGATGTGCACCTTTAATGCTACAATCTTCTCCGTCAGAGAGCTAACTAGTGTACACCTATCACAGATAAAGTTTTCGCTTATGACGGAGGGAGAATTACTAAACATCCTGCACTCAACACACTGAACAAGCTGGATAGTATCCATGATGATAAAAACAAACCTTAGCTGGAGACTTGTGGATGTTAGCAGGACATTAGCAGGACGCTGTTGATTCCCGCTGTTGATGGAGTGGAGAAGAGTTGGTGTTCGAAGAAAGACTAAATAAAATAACTAAAACTGCTTTAAGATGGGAAAAAAGTTAAACAACGAAATTAAAATTAAAGTCAACAAAGCCGACAAGCAGTTGCCAGCACGTGATTCACAGAACAGGACAGGAACTGACGTCACCATGTGTCTCTCAACAGTCTCTCAACAGGGACTTGGCTGCACGTTCAGCAGATTCACCTGCTCGCACACGTCCTGTTGAAACAGGTCCTGGCGGTCCGCGAGCTCCTGCACTCCCGTGGCTATGGTAGATAACTGGGTCTCATGAGCTTGGATCTGCAGCTCCTGTGATTTAAGCACTTGGCTGATCGGATCCCTGTCCGCTGGGTCCATGTCTGGCCAGATCGTAATGGTACACCGGTATCAAGAACAGATGGACCCAAATGCAGGACAGAGATGATAAGATCAGGTTAAAGTGCAAACCAGGATCCTTTATTAGGAACACAGAAAACATGGAACATGAACACTATGGAAATCTCGGCTGGATTGTGGTGCATATACTGAGATACGTCTGTGAGATCCTGCCAGAGAAGTTAATCATGCCTGTCTCATGTTCTGTGCCTCTCTCTCTATTCCAGGTCACCTGATTCCCTGGCTCAGGTTCTAATTACCGACCCCGCCCTGATCATCCCCACCTGTTTCCCATCACATCCCTGGGCTTAAAACCCCGCGCCTTCTACAGCTCTCCACCAGATCGTCTTGTGCCGTCTGAAGAGTAGTACGCTTTCTCAGAGTCACGCCACGATCCCGCCTTCGTTTTCTATGCTCATGGTTCCTGATTCTCTGATCTATAATAAAGGATCGGTGGGGATGAGGAACAGGTGAGCTAATCAGGGCGGAGCCTGTAATTAGAGAAACACACACAGGAGAGGAGAGAGCAGATCAAACAGACAGACATGACTAAAGCCTTCGGCGGGACCTCACAGAAGGGGCATGTATAGTGCTGTTTTCCTTAATAGCTGGAAGCTTAATTCTGTTCTATCCAAAACAATTTATTGATATTTAACTTAATACAAAGACATTCAGTTAACTCTGTGCAAAATATTCTTGTTGATATATACTGTATAAAACATATTATACTGATGTAATTCTCATGTAATACCTAGAGAATTCTGTGATTAATTTATTTCTTTTGTCATTATTTACATTTTCTTAAAAAGTCATTCTGTCTTATGTATGGCATATAGGTTTAACATTTTGCAGAAAATAATTTATGCTTGAAGCTGCCACTCCCATATAATTCACATCCCCTCAAAAATGTTATGACAAAGGGGGACCTCACCCCCCATTTCTAAGTTGCTAGTGGCATCTCTGTTCAAGTTGAGGTCATAATATTTACCACAAACCTCTTAAAGCTGTACATCAAAATATACATGATGTGATTTTTTTTTCTTTTACAAAACATTGTAATATAAAAATTGGCATTATTCATGTAAAGCTTGGAACCAATGGTATAAAGTATGTGTATAACAGTTGTCTGCATAAATTTGGGGTGAATTTAGAATTTAGAAAATTTAGAACTGGCAAGGAATGTTATAAGTAATTTTTTGGCTATTCTCTTTGGCCAGAAGCACTATGGCATTTCCCAGACACTGTATTACAAAAAGTGTACAGGCTCTGACTGATTAATCATGTGTTTGGTGACAATTCTGTAATGTATGTGTGAATTATTTTCCATTTTATGACAAAATTTTTAGAAAGAAGAAATTTGCAGCAGTGTCTGGCAAAAACTCAAGCTTTTAACAACTTTTGATTTCTGACTTGTGGAACTAAGCTCGCCAAATTTTATGGCAATTGGTTAAAACCTCTAGGAGGAGTTGGTTCAAATGCGGACAGTTGGCACAACGGCCAAATTTATTAATTAATAATTTTTTTGGTGATCATGGGTGGCTGTTTTGTTGGTCAAATGCTATGCTATGCATTTGTGCGAATTTTTGACAAAAGGGATTTGACCTAAAATCAAGGGCCAAGAAAAAACTGTAAACGCAGCAATGAGATGCTAGATATTGTGAGTGCTGTCATAGGCACATCCTCTCTGGTGTGTAAAGCAGCTTGCCTGTGATATTATACCCATCCAGTCTTTGAGCTCCCTCTGAAATGTACCTGTGACCAAAACATCAAGCATACTTGACTATCTGGCTGTGCCTGGTTGGAGTGTCAGGTATCGGTACAAACTGCCAGCTCAAGATGTTTCAGAGCTCCATGAGAAAAGCTCTTGTAGCTGAAAGTGTCTTAGAAGTTGGTCTCTAAATAAGTCTGAGTGTAAAGATATGCTCCCCCGAAAAGAAATTTATTCTAGTTGCAATAAATTAGATTATGCCATTGTAACCAATCTTGAAAGAATTGGTCTACAATCACCCTGTAAATTGCATGATCAATTATTAAAACTAATATGTCATAAAGTGATATTTATTTGCATGATGCTTTGTAACTTAATAAAAATAATTATTTAAAAAATCTCAAATCTCAAAAAAAAAGTCTCTGACATCATATTATAGATCAGAAAATTTTGGAAAAATTAAAAAAGAAGACAAATATTCAATATATATTTGTCACGATACCACACAGAGACAGAAAAGATAAACTTATACAAGTTTATTGTGACCAAGAAGTTGGGCTCGGACAGCCACACACACTTGCTCCCAGCTCCCACTCTGTTGGTTGAGGCATCCATTTCCACAACGAAAGGTTTGGTTGGTCTGCATGGTTGAGCACCAGTGCCGAGATGAATGCTCCTTTGAGTCGTTGGAAGGCTAGCTTGGCTGTCATTCCAGATGAGGGTCTTGGGTTTCCCCCGAAGTAGCATCGTCAATGGAGCAATCGAGATACTAAAATTCTTTATGAACCGACGGTAGAAGTTGGTGAAACCCAGGAACTGTAGCAGGGCCTTCATTGTCTCGGGTTCCGGCCAGGTTTGAACGACTCTTACTTTTTCTACCTCCATTCGGACCCCGTGAGCCGATATCACATAACCCAGAAATGACACTGATGCTTGGTGGAAGGAACATTTTTCTGCTTTCAGAAATAGCTGATGTTGGCATAGTTGCTGGAGTACCCTCGTTACATGCTGTACATGGGTAGATGTGTCGGGGGGAATAAATGAGGATGTCGTCGATGTAAACGATCACTCATCGGTTCAGCATGTCCCGGAAGATCTCATTCATGAATGCTTGGAAGGTCGATGGGGCGTTAGCTAGCCGATACGGCATTACCAGGTATTCATAGTGGCCGTTTGGTGTGATGAACGCAGTCTTCCACTCATCTCCGGCCTGTATACGCACTAGATTATAGGCACTGCGGAGGTCCAGCTTACTGAACACGGTTGTTACTGAACAAGGGCTGCGGGAACCAGCAGCAGGGGGTACTTGAACTTGACTGTGACTTGATTAAAGTCTCGGTAATCTATTCAAGGTCTTAACCCTCCATCCTTCTTAGCAACAAAAAAGAAGCTGGAGGCTGCTGGTGAGGTGGATGGACGAATATAGCCCTGTTTTAGTGCTTCTGCTATGTATTCTTCCATGGCTCATCGTTCTGGTAGAGACAGAGAATATACTCGACCCGACCGATGTGCCGGGTACCAGCTGAATGGCACAATCCCACGGTCTATGTGGTGGAAGTCCCACAGCGAGCTTTGGGCTGAACACATCTCGAAAGTTGGCGTATTCCTCAGGGATTGTTATGGTTGTCTGGGCTGCCGGGCTCTCGATGGTGGTTGTACCTAGGTTGACACGTCTCGGGGGTAGCTGCGGGAAGCATTGTGAGAAGCATCATTCTCCCCACTTCATGATTTCCCCGGTGGTCCAGGAGATAGTCGGGGAGTGGAGCATGAGCCAGGGCCGACCGAGGATGATGTCTGCTTGAGAGATTTCGAGGACGAGGAAGGAATGGATCTCTTGGTGCAGGGATCCTACTTTTAGTAGTACTGGCTAGGTATGGAGTTGATGATCTTGTGGTTTGACGGGTTTCCCGTCTACTGAGCAGATGGTGAACAGTGCTCGGCAGCGGTAGACAGGGAGTTGGAGTTTCCGACAGAGGTCCTCAGATATAAATCTGCCCCCGGCGCCGGAGTCGATGAGCGCGGGGACTGTGAGAGAGCACATTGGATAGGTGATTTCAACTGACGTGGACAGTGGATGGGATTTGAGCACTTTCAATTGGTCCTGACTCACTTTTGGACAAGAAGGTCGTATGGGGCAACTTGCTATGACGTGTCCCGCTTTACCACAATAAATACACAGTCCCCCTGGATCCGTCGACGTCGTTCGGCGTGAGGAAGCCGGAGCGAGTTGACCTGCATGGGCTTAGAGGTTGGTATGTCTGGCGTGGAAGGTGCGGGGAGCTGTAATTCGTGGAGGCATCCACTCCGTCGGTAAGCGACACGGATGGCCAATTGAATGAACCTTTCGAGTCCCATGGAGTTGTCGTCAGCGGAGAGTTGTAGTCATAGAGCGAGCTCTAATCCCTGACGAAAATGGGTGAGGAGAGCAGCCTCGTTCCAACCACTAGTCCCGGTGAAGGTCCAGAACTCCAGAGCGTATGCATGGATGTACATCCGTACCTGACGCAGCCGGTGTAGTTTCCCCTGATCCGTAGTGTCTCCATCCGAGCGGCAGAAAACCTCACGGAATTGCACGGTGAATGCGGCGTAAGTGTCGACGGTTGTCCCGTTCATTCTCCACACTTACCGATAAACACAACACAACAAATGGAAATGAAACCTGCCACGAGGGGCGAACATAAACCGGCAAACACAACTTACTCGAACAACGGAGGGAGTCAGGAACAGAGAGACGGATGACGGGATAGTACGAGGACGAGGCGAGGGAGATGAGTTGAGTCCAAAGCACTGGTTAGAGTTGCGGTGCAAACACGTAGACTGCTAATGAGGCTAGACACGGAGTGGTGTCTAGTGGGGGTTTTTATATTGAGGAGGTGATTGGATCCAGAAATGAGGTGCAGGTAATTAGAATTCGGGGGGTTGTGCTCGTGGTGTGTGAGAGTCGGGTCGCGAGCTAGCTGCAGGTGTAACAATATTATACATATATAATCTAAAATTAGAAGTTACAAATATCTATATATAATCAAATACAGAATGAAAGTGTTGTGTTTTATTTGTGTGTGAAATGTGTATGGTTTATCTGTACTTACCCAAATTATAGGTGACTGAGATGGTGTAGGGCTGAGGGTTTTACCCGAGCCTGAATTCCTACCTCAAGTGCACCTGGGAAAAGAGAATTTTGCATTGTGTGTTGGAATAAAGGCCATAAGAGCCTAGGAGTGTATGTTTTGGTCTACCAGAAACAAAGTTGTGTAATACCCTTGGCATCGCAGGCTATTGCTGTCTGGCCCAGCACAACAGGTGCCTGGTAGAAGCTTGGACAGGCTGCTTTTCCAATACGGTCACTGCACGCCCGCTTTTGGATCCTAGCGACTCACATAGTTTGTTCAATAAGTAGGATTTGCATTTTACTTGTGAAATAATGACTGATTTTGGTGAAATATTAGATCAGTCAGAGAAAATAATTAAATTAAGGACTGGTATAGATGAGTGACCCAAGAAGCAGAAAAATTTCAAATTCAAATTCAAATTACATATGTAGTAAAATGCTTAGTATGACTGTCCAGAATGTAGGAATAAACTATTAAAGCAACAAGAAGAAAAGAACAATAACCAAAACTTTTTTTAAAGGATTTGAGGGTCAGTTAAGGCTTTTAAAGGTCATATAAATATAAAATGCAAAAGGATAGAAATAGGAAAATATATAGAATAAAACAAAATATACATATGGGATAAAATATGGGATTAAAAAAAAAAAATATATATATATATATATATATACCTGCCAGCTTAACGGTAACTGCCTGCAACATTCAGTTATTTACCAAGCCACGGTCACGCGCAAAGACAACAACACAACAGAAACATACATCGGACTCACAGAAAACGATTTCAAAGCAAGATATAGAAATCACACTGCCTCATTCTGCCGCGCCAAACACAAAAACAGCACAAAACTCAGCAAACACATCTGGAACCTCAAAGACAGCAACATTGAACACTCCATTTCCTGGCGCATCCTGTCATCGAATGCACCCTACAACAGCTCAAGTAAAAAATACAACCTCTGTCTTAAAGAGAAGTTCCTGATCATATGTCACCCTGAACTA
>JAOUQZ010043998.1:0-12169 GCA_028564935.1 Neosilurus hyrtlii | reverse complement strand
CTGTTCTCGCGTGACCCCACGCCTGTGCACACCGCAAACCCCATGAAGACCAGACGTGTTCAGGTTATATGAAATTGGAAGAGCTTTAGTGCCCTGAACAGAGCCCTGATCTCATCCCCAGTGTTAAACTTTGGGATAAACTGGATCAAACACTTCACTGCCTAACCTTCCCACCGGGGCTCTTGTAGCTGAATGAACACAAATCCCCACAGCCACGCCCCAAAATGTAGTGGAAAGGCTTCCCAGAAGAGTGGAGCGTATTATAACAGTGAACACAGCGGGGAACGAACGTGGAATGGGACGTCTAACTAGCACCTATAGGTGTGCTGATTGGGTGTGCACACGCTTTCGGCTGTACAGTTCAGCGAAATACATTTAGGTCCATAACTGGCCATGAAATTGCTTGTCAGCCAAATTGTCTAATTACTTTTGTGCCTATGAACATAGAGGACTGTAATTCCTAAAAGGTGAACGCAGTACTTTCGCGATGTCTCTTAAATTACATCTGAAAGTCAACACTTCAGTCACTTCTCGACTGCTTCGATCCACTGTGGTGGTGGATTAAGACAAAACAACAGACATGATGATCAGATCCGTGTACTTATAGCACCTAACTCACATTGTTAACCTAACAAGCTTCCATTTCTATCCAGAGAGCAAGAGATTGGTTTGCACGCAAGTATTTTCTCCCTTGCTTCACTTTCAAGCGCTTGAAGTCGGCTCTCTAATGTCAATCCTTTGCCCAGCACAGATACAGCGCTTGAAAGCCTCGCTAATGACCTCCATCTTTCTTCTGACTCCGGTGGCCTCCGTATTCATCTTCTGCCAGGCCTTAGTGTGACCTCTGACCCGGTGACATTTTTCTCTCTTTTGGCTCCTTTTTGCCAGAATTTCTAGAAGAGCTCTTGCTTGGTTATGATTTTACTTTCACAAGAAATTATTTTTAATCTAATGAGAAACGTAAATCCTCTACTGCCCCAGTCGTAAAAGACGTTTGGAGCTCAGTGCTCGGGACCTTTCTATTTATCATACTGTATACAGAGAGTTTTCTTCTTGGTTCTGTGACACCATCTTCACACTCGGGTTTTCACTGTAGTGCAAAAAAAAAAAAAATCAGACCTACATTTTTAGACCTTTGTCGCTTGACATCAATTAATTCTGTGAGAGTTGAAGGTCTGGAAGCTGGCCATGCGATGACCTGGCGAGCTGTCCATGAGGTGCCCAGAGTCGGCTGAGATGGGCGCCAGCCTCCCCGCGACCATAATTAGGATTAAGCGGCTTAGAAAATGAATGAATGAAGGCTTCGGCTTGATGGAAGATCTTGGAATTGGGCCTATTAAGACTTTAGTTTGCACACTGCGACGACTTAAGTTTAACCGTTTTGTAGTTTTGAGCTGATTATTTCACACCCGTGATCTGTAGAACCATTCACACTCACACCTAGGGGCAATTTAATGCAGCCAGTTGGCCTAATGTGCATGTCTTTGAACTGTGGGAGGAAACAGAAGTGCCCCGAGGAAACCCACAGAAGCACAGGAAGAGCATGCAATCCCCACACAGAAACGCCCGAGCACGGGACTCGAGCCCATGACCTCCTCGTCATGAGGCAGACGTGCTAACCATCCTTATGATCTTCTAGAGTTACACTGTTTGAAAATGTCAGTTTAGCAGAACTGAGCTTTTAATGTTAACCCAACACACGGAGAGCATTTGAACTCTCATCGATTTACTTCATAATTGAAGTTTTTTCATCGGATTAAAACCAGGCAGCCTCAGATTAATAGGTTACCTGGGTCTTTCTGCAACCTAAATGTGCATGTTCCCAGTGCGCGAAATAATCAGCTCAGAACTGCAAACAGGGTTGAACTGAAGACGTCGCAGAGGGTAGACTCGTGTCTTTATAGGCCCAATCCCAAGATCCCCCATGAAGCCAAAGCCTTGAACCCTCACTGACTTAATTGACATCACCTGGTGAGTGATTGAGTACGAGAGGCAGCAAGGGCAAGCTGTGGCATATCACGTTAACCTGATGATGCCAAAATGTGTTGTGTACTATTGTGGGTTTGTGGAGGTTTTTTTCCTTTTATGTTTTGCGCCGAAGGGATTGACTGCCTGATTTGAACATGATCCAGATTCTTGCCTTACAGACACCAGAGATATTTTTCAAATTCCCAATTAACTACAATGTGCAGTTGATGTTAAAACAGCATCATTACACACCTCTGGTAAAATCTAGCATTGCTGCCTTACCAGTTCAGGTTGAAGGTTTGCATTTTATGGCATTTGTGTAATGGTGGCGGTACTATTCTTCCTTACAGTATAATTAGTGTGTATGTAATACGTTTAAGCGATACAGATGCTTATTTTAACATTCATGACCATAAAGAGGACACAACTGGCAACTGGTAAAAAGGCGTGAGCAGCTTAGTAGTATTCTTCCCCAGAAGTCACGTCAATACGTTGATCGGGGTTGACGTCTCTTGTGGGGACGGTGAGACATCACATTCTAGTGACTGTGAGGACGAGAACGCTGCCAGAGATGATTCCTGTGACGGTGAATCCAAAATGGTTTACATCAGCCAATGTTTCACCGACTCGTCTTTCCAGTTTTTCTCGTCAGTCGGTTTAGGAACAAAAAGAAATATTTTCCGTGATTTCTGCGCTTGCTGTTTGTGCAGCTCCGCGCTGGACCATAATGTGTTAGGATGCACGGGGTCAGTGATGCAGCCCAGCCAATCCAACGCGTTCACGTCACTACATGGCTGGAACAACCAATCAGAAAAGCACCTTGTGTCTGAGCACACCTAGAGTCGTAACACTCGCGCCAACGGTCATGGACTGATGTTGCATGGAATAAAGGAAGCGCTGATGTAATGCGCGATCGTTTTAAAGAGCGCGTAACATTAATTCACCACAGGTACACTTTAGGCTTTCAGGCTTCCCATAGGAACTCCATGCTTGATGTCCCAAAACAGTGAACCGTGGGTAATTTCCCCAGGCAAGGTCTACTGCTGGAAGTTCCTAACTAAAAGCCCTAAACCTAACCATACCCAAAGGGATATTAAGGCTGGCGTAGATGGCAGTGGGTGTGTCATGTAAGTACTTTATGTTGACAGTTAGACTGGTCTTGATCAAGTGTGCTAACTTTCCCAGAAGTGAATTAGTGCTCTGGTGTCTTCTAGGTGAGAGCATGAGTGTGAATGGTCGTGTGTTGGCACTGCGATGGACTGGACGTGAGCTGTGAAGGGAGTCCTCGCGAAATGAAGATTCATATTGGGCTTGGTGGAGGTTTGCGCTCTCCGTGCGGTCTTGTTTGTTCACGGTTTGGGAAACACAAGCAAATGAATTTATTAGAAAATCTCGAAGGCAGGCAGAAACAAAAACGACACCTACACGAGCGGGATTAAGAAAGAGTCCTGCGTACAGCTGATGCTGAGATTCAGGAACTGTCAGAAAGAGAGAAAAAGAAAGAAAGAAACCCGGTGTGGAGTAAACCACGGCCACTTAAGAGTTAAAAACAGATATAAATATGGATTAGTGGCCCCCGTGTTACACCCACAGTATTATGGTCTATAATAACGATTGGGATCAGGGTTCAACTTGCTTACATAACATCCTAAAAAAAAAAGAAAAAAACAACCCTGAATGTTCCTTCTCTCTCGAACTGACACAGTTTCCATTCACACGGACGATGTCCACTCCTGAGCCTTTGGAATATCGGATTTATTTTCGAATCTACCTGCTGATTCTGACCTCATGCTACCACTCCTACTAAAAGCACTTTTGCTCAGATCAGAGAAATTGACTTTCACCTCCACTTAGTTTGAAAGATGCCGAAACCCTGCGGCATGCTTACATAACACTGAGTTTAGATAATTCTCTGGTAGAAAAAAAAAGAAAGAAAGAAAAAGAAAGAATTCAATTACATTGAACAGCTACATATTTTTATAAAATTGCATCACCTATCCATGCTGAATAGAAATTTATTCAATCACAGTTCAAAGGAGCGTTTACACGAGGAATGCGGAATTTGTTATTTATCTGACATTCTTTTCAGTTTGGTAGGAAAAATTCCTGAGCTCCTGCGTTGGTGTAAATGCAGGTTAGAAGAAGACTCACTCGTGTGAACACGCTCACTCATCACTCACTCATTTGTCGTGGGCCGACCCTGGGGTACACCCTGAACAACACCATCGCAGGGCAACGCACACACAACCGTTCACAATCACACTCACACCTAGGGGCGATCTGAAACAGCCAATTAGCCTAATGTGGACTGTGGGAGGAAACCGGCGTACCCGGAGAAAACCCACACGGGGACATGAAGAACATGCAGACTCCACATGGAAACGCCTTCACCGAGCCCGGGACTCGAACCCAGAACCTCCTTGCTGTGAGGTTGTGCTTCGCCGACTTGCTGTAACAGGAAGACGTGTCTCATAGATGTCTCGCTGCGAGCAATGGCTAGCAGCAATGCTAAAAGATTGATCAGATGCTCATCCTCCATTTAGTGTAAAGCCTTTTATGGAATTCTGTGGGCGTGGCTAAATGTAAATCACCTGTGTTACCTGTAATACTTTAGCATCCAAAGCCACGTGAGCTTCAGGCAGTGTAGAAGAAGTTTGAAAAAGAACTACATAAGGGGAGTGAAGGTCGGGGTGCACACAGTTTTGGTGACGTAGTGTCTCAGATGTAAACAGTCCCTAGAGAGATTGTAAATTCCCTCCACGGCACCGCCGGTATTATTATCCGGCTCGCTGAAAGCGCGAGGTCGCCATGTCAGTGCGATTCTGTGAATGCAGGAAAACCAGCAGGTAAAAGATGAGAATCAAAAGGCAGAAAGTAACAATTTGTAAAAAAAAAAAATACAAAATAAAAAAAAATACTGTTATCATACTGCTGTCTTTCTCTGGAACCTTCCGTCTGAGAGGGTGCTGGTTCTGAAGGACAACGACGGGGTGGTTATTCGGGGTTCAGAAAACAACCGGTAGATAAATAATAAATCAGACACAAATAAATAAATTAATAAAAGTGCTGTGGAGATTTAATCAGTCACTGGATGAATCTTGTAGAACCTTTAGCCAGTGTTGGGTGAGATAGACTCCGGCCTCTCCGCGACCCTAGTCGATCGGCAAATGAAAGTGACTGAGTGGTAGCTTTTATAATATGCACTGCACTCAGCTCTCTCTCTCTCTCTCACACACTCTCTCTCTCTGTCTCTCTCTCTCTCTCTCCCTCTCACTCTCACACTCTCTCTCTCTCTCTCTCTCTGTCTCTCTCTCTCACACACTCTCTCACTTTCACACTCTCTCTCTCTGTCTCTCTCTCTCACTCTCTCTCTCTCTGTCACACTCTCTCTCTGTCTCTCTCTCTCTGTCTCTCTCTCTCTCACACTCTCTCTGTCTCTCTCTCTCTCTCACTCTCTGTCTCTCTCTCACGCTCTCTCACACACTCTCTCTCTCACTCTGTCTCTCTCACTCTCTCTGTCTCTCTCTCTCACTCACTCACTCTCACACACTCTTTCTCACTCTCTCTCTTTCTCTGTCTCTCTCTCTCTCACTCTCTCTCACTCTCTCTGTCTCTCTCTCTCACACTCTCTATCACTCTCTCTTTCTCTGTCTCTCTCTCACTCTCTCTCTCTCACTCACTCACTCTCTTACTCTTTCTCTCTCTCTCTCACTCTCTCTCTTGCTCACTCTCTCTCACTCACTCACTCTCTCACTCTTTCTCTCTCTCTCTCTCTCGCTCACTCTCTCTCTCTCACTCACTCTCTCTCTCTCAGACTCTCTCTCTGTCTCAAGTTTTCCCACAATCTCTCTGCCTCTCAAATTTTCTCTCACTCCTTCTCTCTTTCTCAATTTCTCTTGCAACTCTCTCTCTCCCCCTCTCTCTCAATCACAAGTTCTCTTTCTCTCTCCCCCTCCCACTATCTCTATCTGTCCCACCCCCCTTCAATCTCTTTCTCTCAAACTGTACCTCAAGTTTTCCATTTGTCTCTCTCTCTCTCTCTCTAACCCTCCTCTACCCCTTTCTCTCCCCTCCCCCTCTATCTCTCTGTCTCCCTTCCCTCTCCCCCTCACACACACACACACACACATTCTCTCTCCCCTTCCACTCTCTCTCTCTCCCTCTCTCTCTCTCTCCCTCCTACTCTCTTTCTCAATTTTTCCTTCTCGACCCCCTCCCCCTCTCTATCAATCACAAGCTCTCTCTCTCTCTTGCCCTCCCCTCTCCCCCCCTCTCCCACTCTCTCTGTCTCTCCCACCCCCCTTCAATCTCTTTCTCTCAATCTGTACCTCCCACTTTCTCTCTCTCTCTCTTTCCTCTCTGTCTCTCTCTCGCTTGCTTTTTCAATCACTTCCTCCTTATCTCTCCCTTCCACTCTCTCTCCCACTTGCTCTCTCTTTTTTCATGCTACTTTCTAGTTCTAACCCCCCACTCTCTCAATTTCTCTCTTTCACCCACCTTAATCTCAAATTCTCTCTCTCTCTCTCTCTCTCTCTCGCTCTCTCTCTCCTACTCTCTTTCTCAATTTTTCTTCCTCGACTTCCCCTCTCTCTACCTCTCTTGCTCCCCCCCCATTCAATCTTTCTCTCAATCTGTACCACCCACTTTCCATCTCTCTCTCTCTCTTTCTCTCTCTTTCAGTCATGTCCTTTTAATCTCTCCCTTCCACCCTCTCTCCCACTCGCTCTCTCTTCTTCCCTCCTACTTTCTAATTTTAAAATCCCAAAGTCTCTCAATTTCTCTCGCTTTCTCTCCTACTTTCCCTCTCCACTCCCCCCTTAATCTCTCTCTCTCTCTCTCTCTCTCTCTCTCTCTCTCTCACTTGTCTCCAGCATCTGCAATTTCTCCACATACCCCAGGGAGCCACAAGTACATTTCAACAGAGTTCTTTTACAAATTGCTTGTCGAATGTCACTCATCGCAGCCATGTTTCATGGAGAGAAAAAAAAAAAAGAGCTGAAAGTTGGTTGTTACAGACATCCAGCATGGACACGGTGTACAGTGTGTGTACTTTTGTGCAGCAACTGTGGGACAAAAGAATAAACGAAACATAGCGTATTGTTCTAATGTGGTGTTTCAGTGGGATCCCAAATATTTTTATGCCAGAAAAACTTTCATTCTTCTTCTACAGAGACATCATTTCCGTTTTCTGGAATGTGTTCTATCTGCAAATAGAAACAAGAAATGTCTTCCAAAAAAGTTTTAGGGGCAACCCGAGCCGAGGGAACGGAGCCAGAGTGAGTCCTGCTGGTCGGATGGACGGAGGGAGACGTGGAATATCCTGAGCCGTTATCACAGACTGAAAACCCGAGCAGTGAGAACGAGGGGCGAACAGAGGGAAACCCGACTGTGTGTTAGCATGATTTAGCTCGCCAAAAGCACTCAACCATGCTAGCAGCATGTAGCCTCTACCTGTAGGCCTGCTAAGTACTCGGGTGCACGGTGGGGGACGTGGAACAGGTCGTGAAAGAGAGAAAGAGAATGAGAGGTCTGTGTGCCAGCACATAAGTGATCCAGGATTTTCTCACCTTGTCTAGTGGTTCATTCATTCATTCATTCACTCACTCTCTCTCTCTCTCGCTCTCTCTCTTTCTCTGTCTCTCTCTCACTCTCTCTCTCTTGCTCACTCTCTCTCTCACTCACTCTCTCTCTCACTCTCTCTCTCTCGCTCACTCTCTCTCTTACTCACTCTCTCTCTCTCACTCAGACTCTCTCTCTCTCTCTCTCACTCTCTCTCTCTTGCTCACTCTCTCTCTCTCTCACTCACTCACTCTCTCTCTCACTCTCTCTCTCTCGCTCTCTCTCTCTCACTCACTCTCTCTCTCTCGCTCACTCTCTCTCTTACTCACTCTCTCTCTCTCTCAGACTCTCTCTCTCTCTCACTCTCTCTCTCTCGCTCACTCTCTCTCTCTCTCACTCACTCACTCTCTCTCTCTCGCTAACTCTCTCTCTCTCTCAGACTCTCTCTCTGTCTCAAGTCAGGTCAGTTGGCGCCCATCTCAGGGCAGGGTACAACAACAACCTCACCAGGCAACACTCACACAACAATTCACACTCACAGCTAGGGGTGATTTGGAACTATTTTTTTTACATGTGTAAAATAAATGTATTGCGGGCGTGGTAGAAAATATAAATAATATAATAAATAAATAAGCAAAAATATAATAAGGATGTAGTAACACCAGTTTTGATGTAATAAGAACGGTGTTGATGTTTTAATGGCGGTTTTGACATATTAATAATATGTCGAACTCTGGACATGTAAAAAAAATACCACCATCCTTAGTGCAGACTTGGTGGAATCTTGATGCGGTAATAACTTAATAAGGACGTAGTAATGACGGTGTTGACGATATGACAATGTAGCTAAAGCCTAGAAAGAGGGTGTGGTCTCCGTGGACATCTTTAAAAAAATTATATGTTTAAAAGAACTTAATAAGGATCTAGTGACAACGGTGTTGATGTGGTATTGACGGTGTTGACATAGTAAAGATGTAGCCAAAACGTAGTAGGGACTAGTAGGGTATGGTCTCCGTGGATACAGAGGACATGGCTGAACCTTGGACATGTTAATAAAAATTTGGTGCAAACATGGTGGAATCTTGATGCAGTAAGAACTTTTTAGGAAAGTAATAATGACGTTGTTGATATAGTAATGTCGGTGTTGATGCAGTAACAGTGTAACTAAAACCTAGTTAAGACTAGTAGGGTTTGGTCTCTATGGAGACGAGTGATGAGGAAAGTAGTTTTCAGATTCAAAGAGTCACTTGCACAGCAGTCTGAAGCCAAGAGACGGAAGAGGGAGGCCTCCTCCCAGCCACAGACACCAGTGTCAGACTTCAACTGTACTCGGTAAAGGAAGGCCTGCCATACCCGCCTTGGCCTGACCAGTCACACTCAACCAATGTGCGTAGTGGAATCAGGACATGGTATAAACTTAATAAGGACATAGTAACTACGGTGTTGATGCAGTAACAATAATGCTGACATACCAACGACAGTGGGGACATAGTAATGGCAAAACTGAAACCTAGTAGGGGCTAATAGGATATGGTCTCCATGGACACAGAGGACATGGTTGAACTTCGGACATGTTAAACAATAAATGAGTGCAGGCATGGTGCATTCAGGCGGCACTGTGGCGCAGTGGTTAGCACGTCCACCTCACAGCAAGAAGGTCCCGGGTTCGATTCCCGCACTCGGGGCGTTTCTGTGTGTGGAGTTTGTTCTCCCCGTGCTCGAGTGGGTTTCCTCCAGGTACTCCGGTTCACAGATGGCTAATTGTCTGTTCCAAATCACCCCTAGGTGTGAGAGTTGGCCTGGCGAGCTGTACCCCGCCTTTGCCCGGTGTCGGCTAAGATGGGTGCCGGCCCTCCCCGTGACCCTAATAGGATTTGGCGGCTTAGAAAATGAATGAATGAAGGTGCAGTGAGAACCTGGCACGAACCTGGACGGAGTAGGGACATGGTATGAACTTGCATATTTTTTGGTTTTGACCACGCCCCCGCTCTAAAATTTTCCTGGTCTTCGTCCGAGTGTAACGGCGCACTTAGGACGTGCCGTGTTTAGGGAAGGAGTCACCAGTTTTACTGCGTTGTACCAGTACATTAGTTCCAGGTGTTATTGTTGGCAGGTTGCTGCGACGCAAGAGGAATAAGACGCTTCAGGATGTGCCGTTAAAGGAAAAGAATCATCTCCAGGATGAAACTGTATAACTCTGTAGCAGCACCATGTTCCGTATAGACACTGAGGAATTCGAACACATCAATACATAAATACTGTTTTATCTTTTTATTATTCAAGTTTACTGACGGGG
Source organism: Neosilurus hyrtlii (assembly GCA_028564935.1). Taxonomy (NCBI): domain Eukaryota; kingdom Metazoa; phylum Chordata; class Actinopteri; order Siluriformes; family Plotosidae; genus Neosilurus; species Neosilurus hyrtlii. The sequence goes on along the minus strand of JAOUQZ010043998.1, from coordinate 2,346 downwards.
GGAAACGGCAGGAGGAGGCTGAAACATGACTCATCACACCTTATTACTTCTCTTCCTCTGGGAAGGTCAATATGTCCTCCTGCACCAGAGAGGAGTTCAGTACAACAAATATAACACTCAAATACAACACACTTCTACTGTCCATATAGTCTGAGTGGTTGTCACGGTGAGCATGTTCATTCTGCATCACAACGTTTTACCCTCGTCTTACTTCTCACGTATCGTGTACGCGTTGTGCTGTTACAGGAAAACAATCAACACCTACAGGATGTGATGAAGGCGGGCTGCTGTCATCACGCCCCCTTTAACTAATTATTCATTCATTCATTTTCTGAACCGCTTAATCCTAATTAGGGTCGCGGGGAGGCTGGAGCCTATCTCAGCCGTCTCTGGGAGAAGGCGAGGTACACCCTGAACAGCCAATCAGCTTACTGTGCATGTTTTTGGACTGTGGGATGAAACCGGAGTACCCGGGGGAAACCCATGGAAGCACAGAAAAATCATGCACACATACTAGGGGCAATTTGGAACAGACAGTTAGCCTTATTTGGATGTCTTTGGACTGTAGGTGGAAACCTGTGTACCCAGAGGAAACCTAAACAAGCACGGGGCGAAAAATCATGTAAACTCCACACAGTTACGCTCGAGCCTGGGACTTGAACTCGGGACCTTCATGCTGTGCGGCGGACATGCTAACCACTGCACCACCATGCTGCCGTTGTAGAATATTCTACAAAACAAATAAGCTTTTGTTCTCTCTGATCCTGTAGCAGCTTCCCTTCTTCGCCGTCTTCTCTTTTTTCCTCTTTTAAAGGTCACACGGAGATTAAAAAGAAACTTAAAAACACAGTAAGTTAAAGCTTTACCTCTGACACTGGAGACTCCTTCCATTTATGGTAATTAAACGCCTCCTTGGTGTAAATATGAAGTGAACGTGAAGCGTCTTGTCGTACACGTCCCTGTGAACAAGTGGTTACTATGGAAACAATAAGGTATTATAACTAGCATAGTGATGTAAAGCTGCTGTCGGAAATGCATCAGCGCTCTGACTTCTGACCAATCAGGATCCAGAACTCGTCCCTGGCAGTGGAATGTGTTTGAATTTGAAAGTTTTCGTGTCCGTCCGCAGTGCGCGAGGTGAGAGTTTTAATCAGAGAGCGTAATGACTTCAGGAAACAGCACTCTGATATTTACTCAGAGGAAGAAGAGGAATTCGGGTCGAGTTTAAATACCTGATTTATATCTGCAATTAATCTCAGGTCTCACAGTTTCAGGCGTGACCTTTAAGAAATTTCAAGCAGTGACAAATAGGGTCATTAGAGGGAACCTTCTCTCTCAAACATGGCATGTTGACTGTGAGGAAGTCGACATGATCCTCACCTCCACGAAGGCCACGTCTGAGGAACAGACCAGCCACTGGGATACGGGGTGATACGGGCACGCCCTTCCCTAACACCTGGCTGTAATGTGTGTGTGTGTGTGTGTGTGTGTGTGTGAGAGAGATTAAAGGAGTAGCTAAATGACTGTTTATTATTTACTGACTGAGTCTAAAATTAACACACACACACACACATACACACACACAGTCTTGTTTCCATAACTTGTGGGGACAATACATAGACTTGCATTAATTTCCTGGAGAAATTTCCCTAACACTAAACATAACCACTACTTGCCTTACTATAACCTCACCCCAACCTTCCCCTAATCTTAAAACATCTTCACCTTAAAATGGAATGATTTACGTTATGGGGACTTGTGGTTTGTCCCCATAAGGAAGCCAAGTCCCCATAATGTGTAAACAGATTTATGTCCCCACACTGTGATGAATAGCTAGACCACATGTACGCACACACACACGCATACACACACCGTTTTAGCAAGGGTCCCGGGGTCGAGTCCCAGGCTCATTGAGGGTGTTTCTGTGTGGAGTATGCATGTTTTCCCTGTGCTTGTGTGGGTTTCCTCCAGGTACTCCGGTCTCCGGTCTGGTGAGCTGTTCAGGATGTACCCCGTACATTTCAATATAAATACAATACCGGGCGGCACAGTCACGTAGCGGTAAGCACAACTGCCTCACAGCAAGAAGGTCCTGGGTTCATGTCCAAGGATTGGCGAGGACGTTTCTGTGTGGAGTTTGCATGTCCTTCCCGTATGTGCCTGGGTTTCCTCTGGGTACTCTGGTTTCCTCCAACAGTCCACAGACATGCACATTAGGATAATTGGCTGTTCCAGTTTTGAGTTTTTTTGAGTGAGTGAAAATTTTTATACTGACTTTCCTGCATTATTTATTTATGTTCTTGTGGTCAAAAGTCAGGCATGTGGGCATCTATCTATCTATCTATC
>JAOUQZ010043997.1:0-12170 GCA_028564935.1 Neosilurus hyrtlii | reverse complement strand
ATGTCATAAATATGCACACCTGTACTAATACTTTATAGAAGCATCTTTCTAGAACCACTCTTCCTTGTAAAAGCTCTCTAAACCTGTCATATTGTGAGTGCATCTCCTCTGCACTGCCCTCCTCATGTCACTCCTCAGATTTTCAGTCAGGTTCCAGTCTGGGCTCTGGCTGGGCCATTCCAAAACTTTAATCTTCTTCTGGTGAAGCCATTTCTTTGTGGGTTTGGAGGAATGCTTTAGATTGTTTCTCTTGTTGTCCTGAACGTTTTACACTTTGACCAAAGCCCAGTTCCAGCAGAAGAAAAACAGCCTGTAGGCATGATGCTACCACCACCACGTTTCACTCTGATAATGGGGTTCTTTTGATGAAGGATTTTTTTTTTATTGTTTTATATTATTATAATTTATTTTTTGCATCAAACATGCCTTTAGTATTTTACAGTTAAATAGACACATATAAATATAAAATTGCCCAGACTGTCTGCGCCTGCCTTTAATTAGCACAGTAAGCAGCATTACTAAAAACGATGACTAATGCATAAGCCAAGCGAGGACACATTTAGGGAAATGTCTGTTTATGCAGTGACAGACTGCAACTTTGGCACATGCTTTAGTCCACATGCTCAGACACATTTTGTCAGAGATTGCATATAATTTGCACCAAGTTTATGCTTGGCTTGTTAGTGCTCCATCATATGTTTCAGTTGCTGCTCTTTGTCGTTCTCAGTATGTTGTTCTGATGGTATAATAGGAGGAGGTCTATTGGGTACCCATAATTTGGGCTTGAGGTCACAGCATAAGAAAATATCATAGTAGTAAAGACCAAGTGTTGTACAGCCTGGTGTGGGTTAAGGTGTTAAGGGTTAACGTTAAGGCCCTTGCACAAGTCTGAATTTTCATGCAGGTTATTAAATACAGGTTTTATATTAGTCACTATAAACACATAGACGCTCACTTGTAGAAGGTGTATGATCAGAGATATTTCGTATTTTTGCTTAGCAATTTTGTGAGTAATGCCTTTAGACTCATAGGAGAAGCTTAATCCAGCTCATAATCACAGCTGGTTTCATAAGTATTTGGACAGTGCCTTAACAGCTGTAAACTTGTCACTGTACACCATCACACCAGATTTAACATGAAGCCATCAAGGTATGGCTGAAGAGTCGACTTTGGGCTTTAACTCAGGGTGATTAACAAAAATAATTTGCATTAAGCATGTGGGAATTACAGCCACACAAAAGAAGATAGTACACATACTAGTTGGTTGATTGGAAGGCAGAGGCCTCTGTAATGGTGGCGCTTTTATCGAGCGTCTCCTGCTGGGTGAAAGAAAAAGAAGCAGAGAGTGAGTGACGGATGTACTAATGTAGAACTGCTGAGGCAGATACTCTCTCAAACGTGAGCGCACACACACAAAAACACTTACACTCACACTCACACACACACACACACACACACACACACACACACACACACACACTAATAACTAGTTCCTGGACATTTTTTCCCCTCTTTTAGATCAACGGTGTGCATCTGAGTGTATAGCAGTGTGAATATTGGAGGAGATTCAGCCAATTGGAGGACAGAGATGAGGCTGCAGGGGCAATGGGCTCCTCTGGCTGTGCTGTCTATCACCATGCTGCTCTGGAAGGAGGTGACACCTATCGATGTCCCTCCAGACCGTGAGTCATATTCATACAATCACTACACAGGCAGATTCTCATCACTGCTTAAAGAGTCAATAATTATTGGAATGATTAGTGTGTTAACAGACTGATGGCAGCCAGTGCTGGCTAATGGATGACACTCAGGGCAGCGAGGCATCAGGTTTCATGTTAAAATACAGATGAAGCATTTTTTTTTCTGCAGTGCGGGAATTTGTTCTGGCAGAATATGGAGGATTAGCACATCCCCTCTCCTTTCTCTCTTTCTCTCTTTCTCTCTCTCACACTCACTGAATAATAGTGTATGTGTCCATTCTTTTCCTTTATCCCTTATGTTTAATTCATTCATACCATATTAGATTTGACTGCAGGGGATATAACGGGTTCTTTAATGTTACTGTGCCCAGGATCGGACTTCTGTCTTCAACACAGAACTTTATTTGTTTGTTTGTTTGTTTGTTTGTTTGTTTGTTTGGTTTTTAAAATTACAAAAAAATGTTTAAATTACACACTAATTATGTAAAAAAGGAGATTTTAATTACTAGAAGACATTTGAAAGTTATAAACAAGGTATTTATTGTTGACTGATAATAAGTTCTCAGCTGTGTGGAATTCAGAAGTGTCCATTTGATCAGACGCCTCCTGAGCCTTAATTTTTTTTTTAATGTTTCTAAACTTCTCTTAAGAAAATTTAATCAAGAGAAAATGGTTTTCACCCTCCTATACAATGAAAGTAGATTCAGTTTGTCAGCACTTGGCTGATGCTGAGCCGTAACTGAATGATCCGTGTATATATTTTATGTAGGATTTTTTTAAGCATTACTCAGAATTTAGCATGATTTAAAAAAAAATGGGTTGGTACATTCAGCCAACAGATTATTCCTTAAAAAAAAAAGGATAAAGATCCTGATACACTGAGTCTGTATCTCACGGAAAAGTGAGTGCTGATGAATGTAGTGAATTTTGTGTTCGCCAACTTTTCTGATGAGCGACTGTTAGCAAATGTTAGCGACAGTGTTTGCAATGAGTAGCAACTATTTGCAGCTCTTTGGCCACGGTTTAGGAACATCTGGGACTTTTAACAGCTCCTGGTAAAATCCCAGGCAAATGTCAGGTGAATGTTGGAAATGTTCAACATGCTCAAAATTTCTTTGCAACAAAAAGCAACCTTTAATAAACCCAAACAAACCCCAAATTTGCTAAGTTCGTCAGCATTCCCTGTAAGATATTAGCTTTACAGACTATCACGTCTAAATTAACCCACCTACCAATTAAAGGTCCCATTCACTAGTGAATATCTGATGTGTTTTATCTTCTATTATCAGTTAATTTTGGCTGAATATAAAGATTTCCTGGTGAAACCACCCAGCTCATGGGCTCAGTATCTCTTAAGCTGCATTCATACAGGAAGCGACACACAGATTGCTATGATGCTGAGCTGCGTGCGAAATCTCCTATTTTACACAGTCTATGGAAGCAACTAGGAAAAGGTGTTGGGGGACTCAGTGTAGCCTCTGTCAATCAACGCTATATTTAAGCTCTGATTGGTTATCGTTCAAATCGCCCATGTTAATGTTTAGCTGAATCAAACTCCATACCCACCCACGTCACGTCACTCGAGAAAATTTCACATCTTGTCGCTCATTTGCTGGCGATCACGAACTTCGCATGGTCGGTGTCACCCCTTGCTATCTGTGTGAATGTTATTCACCTGATTTACAGCTTGTTGTGGTTCTGTTTCTGTGTACAGTAACAATAAAAAGTGACCAGAGGAACGATCCTTCACATGCGTGACAACTTGGCAGTGCAACACCGATTCGTAGAAAGTGGAAAAGTCCAAAATCAAGTGGTTTTCCGTTTGAGTTTTTAAATGGACAAATAACCTAGCAAGCATGTCCTTAATCCGTTGGTCCACTGTTTTTTGTCCTGTTGATGGGTTACTGATTTTACATCTTCCTGAGCGGTAAGCTGTAAGCCCAAGATTCTTATTCACAACCTGCTCACTCTTTCTGTTCGATGCCTACAGATGACAGGGTTTGTCAGGGCCCAGCTGACCTTAGCTCTCTCTCTCTCTCTCTCTCTCTCTCTCTCTCTCTCTCTCGCTCTCTCTCTCTCACACACACACACACACACACACACACACACACACACACACACACACACACACACACACACACACACAAAACCCTTAAACGTCCCTTTGGTCTTGGTTTTGTACTTTTACTGATAAAAAGCATGGAGGCAGAATTGCACCCTTTATGGAATTACACCCAAATGACTACATGCATCAGCCATAACTTTAAACCACCTTTCGAATTTTTTGATGATCCTCAGCATCAGGTGCTATGGTCCTATACATTGGGGCCATGAATTGGAGTTGTTTTTCCAGCACAATCCACAGATGCTTGATTGGTTTGAAATCAGGAAAACATGGAGACGACGTCAACAACTCTTTCAACTTGCGCTCTTTATGTTCTAGAATTTTTTGTGGCAGGATGCGTTATCTTGAAACAGACCATGTCCCATGAAGGGGTGTACCTGGTCTGGTACAATGTTTGGGTAGAAATTAGGTGTTAAATGATGGGTGTCTGTGATAAACATTTCATCATCAGAGGGTGAGCGCATGGCTCTACGAATTTGAAGAGGAGCTGTGTGACGAGCTCTGTGCTACCTGTACCTGTACATCTCCTCTTTAAATACATAAAATGTATTTACACAAGTGTGCAATAATTCATGGAGGAAAATTATCCTACCTTTGGGCAAAGAAGAAAATCGTGTCAGTAGAAATGGAAGTATTTAAGGGATTAGTTTTTAAAGACACGGCTTGTTAATTGCCCGGTTATTGACTGAGGGCCCATTTATCATTTACATAAACTTTGGAGTTGATGGCCAATCCGATTTCCTGACAAACAGTGCCAAAGAATTAAAACCAACAGATCATTAATCACAATCATTCATTCGTTTGATGAATCGCTTAATCCTACTAGGATCACGTGGAGGCTGGAGCCTATCTCAGCCAACACACACACACAGCCATTCACACTTACACATAGGAGCAATTTTTTTATAGCCATTTAGCCTGATGTGCATGTCTTTGGACTGCTGGAGAAAACTGGTGTACCCGGAGAAAGCCCATGCAAGCACGTGGAGAACATGCAAACTCCACACAGCAACGTCCTCGTCTAGCCTGGGACTCAAACCCAGGACCTTCTTGCTGTGAGGCGGACGTGCCAGCCACCATGCCGCCGTAATCACAAACATTGGTTTTCCATCAAATGCACCGCAAATATTACAAGCAATGTATTGAAAAACAAATATTCAATATTTTTTATGTTATTCTAACTATAGATACACCGCTATATTGTTTTCTCTTTTTGTCTTACAAAAGACAAAGCAGCTCAGACTAGAACTTAGTATAATAGAAACAATGACACATCTGTGCTGTCCGCAGCTGTCCGCATGCATTTCCACGAGTGAGCATAACCCGGGCTTTAAACTAGCATCACTATGAATGCTAGGATCCCAAGGTTCCCAGCAGTACATTGCCCAGAGCATCCTGCTGCCTCTACCAGCCTGGATTCTTCCCATAATGCATCCTGGTACATTCTTCCATTTTTCTATGGTCCAGTATTGATGCTAAAGTGCCTAATATTATGTAAATGTTTTTAGCAGAAGACCAGGGTCTATTGCTAACAGGCACTCATGACTGGCCAAGTTTTCCTTGGATCACTTTTGGTAGATATTAACCACAGCATAGTGGCAATACCCCACAAGACCTGCCACTTTTAGATGCACTGACCCAGCTGTCTAACCAGAACAATTCAGATTCTTACACTCGCTTATTTTTCCTGCTTTCAACGCGTCAACTTTGAGAACTGATTCTCTTACATCCCACCTATTGATAGACGCCCTTATAGTGGGACAGTCAATATAATTCACTTGAGCTGTGAGTGGTTTTAATATTATGGCTGATCAGTGTAAAGGCCTTATGTTAAAGATGGCTTACCCTTTAAATGACGGTCATGTTTTATAGCTTTTGTGGCACAACAGAAAATCTGACAGTATTACATTACTCACACATACTTCATAGTAAATAGCAATTATTCACTGAAATGAAAGGATTCAGCGATATCTACTGAGCTTGAGGTGAATAAATGTTACAGTATATACAATAAGGGAACATAGGAAAAGCAAACTTAATTCAGATTTTTATATTTTACTTTTTTTTTCTTTTTTAGGGGGGGTTTCCCCTATTTTCTCCCCTAATTTAGTCATATCCAATTCCCACCCATCAACTTTTTGCCTTCCCTATCACACGACCACCACCGACCAGGGAGGGGCGTAAGCAGACATGTGATGCTGCCGCCCACCTCTTTTCGAACTGCTGCGCATGCGTATTCGGGGGCGGCCTAACACACTCGGAGGGAAAGTGATATCTGCCCCTCGTGGGAATGAGCTCACAGACGCCCATGATTGGCTGGTGATTGCTGTGAGTGACAGGGAAGTGAGCGTATGCCATCCCTCCCTCCCATGAGAGCTCGGCCAATTAGCTCCCATGGACTCCCGGTCAGGGATGGCTGTGGCATCAATCCTGGATTCGAACTTCGAATCTCCAGATTAATAGTTGCGCACCTTGTCGATGCGCCACTCGGGAGTCCATATTTTACATGTTTTACATTTTTAAAGCTTGACAGTTTACACTGAATAATGCCTCCCATATACTCCCATGGGAACAGCGCAATCTGATTGGTCCACTATCTCAGAATTAGAAATCATTGTTCTGAGTGGATAATGCTTGAATCAAAATAATGGACACTCACAGGTTATCATGGTCACTTGGAGCAGGTGGTGTCATCATTTCATGCTTTAATATAAAAAAATAAGTTAAAAAATTATTTTAGTTTGTCTTTCTTGTGTTTCCCTTGTAGTATATATTAAAACTCCTTTACTGAGTGGTGTTTACTTTCATTTCATTGCTTTACTTTTATTTTTGAATAACTAGGCTAAATATTAGCTACAGATTGCTAGCTTGGCTCACGGTGCAGAGATCACCTGATCTTACTTACAGACCTATTTTCATTTGCGTTTCGAACTCTTAAAGAGAGTGTGCTCATATTGAACATGTGCTCAACTTCATGTGTCCATCATGATTTTAAAAAAATGGAAACAAACAAACAATCAAAACCATAAAAATCTCTTTTTAGTGTCATTTTTTTGCTTCTGTTCCAGTATAGTATATTCTGAACTAATTACTGAGCTCAGATTCAGTGGGTTTTGTTGAATCTTTGATGCATAATTGGTTATTAGTGTTTCCTACATGTGAATGACGTGATGGGATTGGTGCACACTACCAGGATTACAGTAAATACATGATTCCGAGTGGACAATGCTCAAGTCTTAATGACATTCACAGCTAGTCAGTGTTACTTGAAACTAGCAGTGTCATTATTATCATTCTTTAAAAAAGACATAGATTCATGTTTTAGTTAGTTTTTTTTGTGTTTTTCTACTATTCAGATAGGTTAGAAGGGAGACTATTATATAGTATATACTATACTATAAATTTTACTATATAGTAAATACTGTTCATAATTATTGTTTACGTGCTCGACCTCCAACCTAAGGTGCTCTCATTTAAACACACAAACAAAAGATAAAATCTGCTGTTAAAATTTGTTTTAAAAGTTTTTATGAAGCACTCTATGACAGGCGTTCATTGTTATTCAATGTTGTAATAATTTATGTCACTTTTTACTTTGCCCAGAATCACTGGGCAACTACAGAAATATAAATATAATTTTTCCTGTTTTTCTCTGTTTTTTTTGCTCTTCACATACTGGAACACCATTAACAGGTATGTTCAATTCAGTCGCAGTAACCTAACATTATGTGTAATAATAACAACAACAACAACAACAACAACAATAATAAAAAAATCAGGACACCAAAAATATACAGCCCCAAATCAAAAAACATTGGGATGTTGAAATTGTTTAAATCACACTTTAGACGGAAAATGATAGTTTGTAAATAATAACAAATCTTTGATTATTTGGTGTTTTAAATCGTAATTTATTTATTTATTTATTTCCATTTTGATTCTTGTAACACATTTCAAAAAATTGGGATGGTAAAGTATTTCCTCTTTGTGTCATGATTTCAGCTGAGAGGTGCCACACGTGTGGACGTGGTTTTATCCACACACAGTTTTATTCACAGGGATAAACAAAACAAATATAAAGAATGGCATCAGGGTCATTCTGTGTCAAAACAACCGAATTTCAGGAGAATGTGTAATACAACATGCAAAAATCACTGTGCAACAATTTTGTTTGTTTGATTGTTTGTAGGTCCTAATTACACACAAACTATCTAAGACAGAGCATTTATACTCGGTTTATAAGCTTATAGTAAATTTTATAAAGACCAGAAAAATAATAAAGTCATAACGGTTATATTTAATGATTTATGAACCAACTTCATCTTTATCTTAAAAGGACATAAGTTACCAATTTCATATTTTGTGTGCCAAAAGATATAAGTTTAAGGTCTAACATATTAAAAAACTCTTAACCGATAGTTCTGCAACTTTTCTAATGGCCAAATAAAAATTATGTTTTGTTCAGGTTTGCAAATCCAAATCACAGACCAACCTCTTTCCAAAATGTAGGCATTCATTCATTCATTCATTTTCTAAGATGCTTAATCCTAATTAATGTGAATCTAACAACTCACGATTTGATTCAATTCCAATTTTTGGGGTGACGATTCGATTCAGAATTGATTCTTGATACAAACCGATGTTTGATTCATGACTATTACAAACAAAGGGAGCCAAGTACATTCTTCTATAAGCTAGGAACACCTCTTCTATAAGAAAGAAAGAAATATTAGCTGGTTTTGTTCAAGAAATTACAACTTTACAAGGTTAATCAAGTGATTCTTAAATGTAATCACAGAGGCAATCTTTTAACAGAAGCAATTTATTTTTCAAGTTTCTGTGGTTGCAAAGTTTACTCAGTAACTTCAAAAAATGTCTGTCTCAGATTTCTGACAACAAAAGGAAAATGTGAACTCTCATTTAATAATACCGAAAAATCAATGTTTCACTGTTCTGCTTCTGTTCACCCGCCTTTTCTGTTGTAAATACTTGAGAACATCTCAAATTTGAGTTTAAATTTTACATTTAAAGTACTCACTTATCAGCAGATTCAAATATAAATATGAAGTAAATCTCAATATGAGACTACAAATATAAACATAGCACTATTTTTGGAAATAAATAAAACATTTGAGTGCATCTCAAATCTGTAACTAAATAAACATTAAGTTCTCATTTGACAATAGTTTCAAAAGTAAACATCTGTGTTCAGCTGAAATTTCTGACAATAACATGTTTGAGCCCTCACTCATCATTAACTTTAAACGTAATACTCTGAACCTAGAGTTCACGATTAATTATAGTGTCAATAGGATAACATTTTAATAAGTTCTCCAGTTTCATCAACTCTGATCAGAACATGTTACAACTGCTGCCTAATTTAACTCCTGTAAGACCATTCCCATTTGGAAAAAAATGAACACTGAACTCCTGTTCAGTACAGGTTTTACACTGTAACACTATCGTGATTAACAGAATTCTCACAGTGTATGAGGGATTACTGTCCAAAATTAGCAATTTCCAAGTTTTTATTTTATTTTTTTTGCAAAAAGAGAAGTTGGTCAACATGGTATAGGGTTAGATTGCTCCTTTGTGCAGTCTCTATTTCCCCTGCAGTAGAGAAAACTCTCTCTGCTGCAACACTAGTGCCAGGTATGCAAAATTAGCATTCGGCTACTTTAGCCAGGAGAGGGAAAGATGCCTCATGTGATCTCCACCAATGAAGGGGGTCCTCTGAGAGAGACCGTGGGTGGGCCTGCAGATATTTCCTCACCTCCTCTTCAGCTTTGGTGCTGGTGGATTTGGGGACAACTCTCACCTCAGTCAAAATGTCCTTCCAAGTAAGTTAACAGGTGCTGATGCTCTTTTAGGGGCAGGAGGGTCTTCTTCTTCAGTAATCTGTGGATTTTCAGCCCCAACCTCAGCCTCAGCTGGCACCACCTCTTTCTGTTGAAAAGCCAAAGCAAAAGGCTCATTAAGTTTCCTGTTACATGTGCAAGTCCTTTAACATCAAATACAATTTAGATACATATGCCCATAAATTGTTAAATATTTAAACACTTCGACATTAATCTAAATTATTAAAAATGTATACATGTATTCACTCTACACATTTAAAAAATAATAATGTAAATATAATTACTTCAAGAGCTGCAGCCTCCGCAATCACTTTGGCATGGACGTCCAGTGGCTCCTCTTTGGTGAGGAACGGAAGGGCTTTGAACCTGAGATCCAGCGTGGAGGCAGTCAGAAGAATGTTCTTCATCTGCACACTTGTGTATCTCTTTGAAAGATCTTCATGGATGGTCATTTTTATATCCTGCACAAGTGGTACATCATCCTCAGCAAAGCCTGCTGTGGTGTCATGAAGCAGCTGAGCATGTAATGGAGCAATGACTGACAGTGTGGGCATTGAGTCCTCTGACATGATGTTTGGTGCATCCCTTAACGGTTTCAGTGCTTTGACTTTTTCCTCAGCATTGGAGAACTTCCACCTTTTCTCAACTGAGGAGAGAGGAGAGCAGCACAGATTGCTGGCTGCTGCTCTAAAAACCTTTCGACCATCTCAAAAGCGCTTTTTCATCTTGTTGCTACATCGGTTTTAGTTTGTGTGCTGGTAACTGCAGACGCTTTCTCCTGCAGTGCGTGGCTTGCGATGGGGCTTTGGTGGAAAAACCCAGTGATTCGCCTTATTCTCCCAAGGAGTCGTGACACAGGGTTAAGCTTCAATGCTGGCTGACCTGCCAAGTTTAATGTGTGTGCAAAACACGAGATATGCGTCAAGTTATCAAGCTGCACTGCAGCCAGCACATTTGCAGCATCTGTAACTATAACCATATCTGTGATTGTTAACTTCCATTCATCTGCCACCGTGTGGAACATCAAATTCATGTTCGTGGCTGTGTGGTTTTCGTGCATCACTCGTTTTTGTGCGCGTGACTCGATCAACCAGGTGTTGGTGATGTAGTGAGCCGTGAATGTGACGAAGGAGTGAATTGCTCTGAAAGTCCATGAATCACAGGTAAGCGCTACTGTCTGGGCTTTGGCCAAGGCTGCCTCTACTTTTACTTTTGTCTCTTCGTAAAGTTGTGGTATGGCTTTCTCTATAAAAAACTGCCATGACGGTACATGCCATGACATACTTTGACTTAATTGTATGCACCGTGAATCTAAACCCTTCGTTCTCCACAACGCTGTAGGACCGAAGATCTTTTGAAATGAAACATGCAATAGATTTAGTTGTCCGCTTTGCTTGTTCAGAATTTGTTGGGAGTTTAGTAAAGTGATGTAGTGTGTGTTGGTCAGGAGCTGGTCGTGCTGCTGCTCCGCTTCTTTTAGCTCCGGGTGATGGCGCAAGATATGGGCTCGGGTATTTGAGTTGTTCCCAAAGTACTTTACTTTTATTTTGCAGATTTTGCACACCGCATATGTGATATCAAGTGCTTTCATGTCTGAAAAATTGTAAAAGCTGAAGTTCACCCAGAATTTGCCTTCAGCGAAGACGGTAATGGCTGTATTTCTCTTTCGTCATTCATGGCTAAAAGATAAATGCTAGTTCTGTACCCGGCACTCACTGGAAAAATTCACGACGGAGGCCATGTCTGGACAAACTGTACGTGTTGTTCTTAAAAATCAATTCTTGAAAATTTGAATAAATTCAAAATTTTAATAAGAGTCATGATTCATACGTGAATAGATTTTTTTCCGGCACCCCTACTAATTAGGGTTGCGGGGAGGCTGGCGCCTATCTTAGTTGACTCTTGGTGACGGCGGGGGAATTTAGACATTTTTGTTCAAGTTAACCCCACCTCTTTAAAGGATGTGAAATCTAAGGAACAAATCATAACTAAAAAATATTGTGTCCTTAAATACTAAGTACTGCCAGTGTATGTAACTTGCAGTGAGCAAAGTTTCATCCAAATCAATTTTTTTTATTGGAGGCTATGCTTGAGTTGACATGGAATGACCCACACACCCACATGGGATTAACACAAGTGTGAACAGACAAAGAACAAACGGATCAGACCGGCTTAAATAGATAACTCAAATACAAGACAGAAGTGAAACAGGAATAAACCAGATACTTAATTCCGAATGGGTGAAGCAGGTGAATACATCAGGAGATACATGAGAGCAGGCTTTCCAGAAGGGCTGCAGACCATACTAACCTGCCCCTTGTATGACGTATACATTTTACAGTTGTTTTGATTTTAAAATTCCAGCCGCTTACTGATCTAATGAAAAAACTACATTTTGATTTACCTCAATACTGTGAAGTCTGGTACCGAGAACGTGATAGACCCAAAAGCAGGACAGACAAAACTGGGTGTGGTGAGGGAATATCC
>JAOUQZ010043996.1:0-12171 GCA_028564935.1 Neosilurus hyrtlii | reverse complement strand
CGAGCTGTCCAGGGTGTACCCCGCCCTTGCCCAGAGTCGGCTGAGATGGGCGCCAGCCTCCCCACGACCCTAAGTAGAAATAAGTGGTTCAGAAGATGAATGAATGAACTATTATTATGGTCATCATCACCTCCTGTCTTGGATCCTGGGTTCACAGGGAGGGTTGCAGAGATACAGTGTGGAGGTTTTGCTGAGTGGGGGAAGAAACCTGAAAGCTGGTGTTAGGTAGAATAGGTAAGGTGATAGTAAAGGAAACAAAGTGGTGGTCAAAGATGTGGAGTGGGGTAGCGGTAATGCCTGGGGAGGGACGGCTAAAAACAAGTAGATTCCATCCTTTGTGTGTGAGAGCAGTTGTTGAATGCTACAGAAAATAAATGAAGAAGGTAAGAGGACTGGAGCTCTTTCACACTCTCGCTCTCTCTCTCTCTCTCTTTTTCACACACACACACACACACACACACACACACTCATACTCACACTCTCTCTCTCATACACACTCACTCTCTCACACACACTTTCTCTCTTTTATACACATACACACATACCCCCCCCCCTCTCCATCTCTCTCTCTCTCTTTCTCTTTCTCTCTCTCTCTCTCTCTCTCTCTCTTGCACACACACACACACACACACACACACACACACACACGATAGTAAAGGAAACCAAGTGGTGGTCAGAGATGTGAGGGGGGGAGCAGTAATGCCTGTGATTGGCGAGGGCCGGCTGGAAACAAGGTCCAGGAGATTCCCTCCTTCGTGTGTGAGAGCAGTTGTTGAATGTTAGAGAAAAAAAAATGAAGAAGGTAAAAGGACTGGAGCTCTCTCACTCACACACACACACACACACACACACACACACACACACACACACTCTCTCTCTCTCTCTCTCTCTACTCTATCTTCCTCCACTCGTTGGGGTGTGTGCACGTCTCACTTCCTGTATTAGTGCGCCAACAGTTACTCAACAATCTCCTGCCAAGTTCAGGGCTAAACAACTCTACCACTGCAGTTCTACTCATTTCATTAACCCCACTCTTTATAGCATACATGAACTGTATGAGACTGACCCGTCTGTGTGTGTGTGTGTGTGTGTGTGTGTGTGTGTGTGTGTTTGCAGTAGTGTGTGTGTATGTGTGTGTTTGCAGTAGTGTGTGTGTGTGTGTGTGTGTGTGTGTGTGTGTGTGTGTGTGTTAGTAATTTTCTTCATGTCTCACTTCATGTTTCACTTCAGTTTCCTTCCTGTTGAAATCAATGTGTAAACGCGTCCCCGCTGCTCACACTCATTTCCTTATCATTACCATGGCTAACGTTCTTTATCTCTCCCATTCTCTCGTTCTTCTTCTGTCCTCACTTGCACTCTCCATCACAGAAAATCCACTTCCTCTCATCACTGACCAGGAGTTCATTAGTAGCTGTGTGAATGAACACAACCAGGCTCGTGCCAGCGTCCGTCCTTCAGCTAGCAACATGCGCTACATGGTAAGAAGAAAGTCAAAATGATAGCATAAAATGTTCAGTTGTATTTTATGGCACCTTGTACAATGGACCAAAGCAGCTTTACAGAGTAAATAATCCTTTCTGAATTTATAGGTATTTCAATATTATTTTATATAACGCTCTATGCCTGAGAACCCCCAGATCTCCTTCTTTACCTAATAAAAGCCTGTTAACAAAATGTTCGACTAAACAAGTAGGTTTTCAGCCTAGTCTTAAAAACAGAGACTGTGTCTGAGTAATTGCAGGGGGCAGAGCTTTCTCTTACAAAGCCCCACAATTATGGATTAAACTTCCAGTTAATGTTCGGGACTCAGACACAGTCTCTGTTTTTAAAACTAGGCTGAAAACTTTTTTTGTTTAGTCAAGCATTTTCTTTACAGGCTTTTATTAGGTAAAGGAGCGTTGACCTAATAAAAGCCTATTAACAAAATGCTTGACTTAACAAGTAGGTTTTCAGACCAATGCCTGTGCAAATATAACCTCTAACATTTCTCTATAAACCCTACATTCCCTTATAAACATGCCTGTGGCAATGGTGGCAAGGGATAAACTGGGCTGAAACCAGATAAAAATACAAACCATATAGCAAAAACTGCATTCTACCTTAACATGAAGTATAGTTAGTTATCGTACAACTGTAATGGGAATTGTAGTCTTAAATCATTTTTAAAAAAGGGCTTATATCACCAGCTGTGAAAAGTCATCTTCACAGTTTCTGAGTGGATATTTAGGCTCAGAATGGGGCATAAGGTCAGACTCTAACAAAGGAAACAATCAAGACTGAGACAGAGACTTGAGTCAAATTAAAACAAATGCATCAGATGGCCAGATATAAACATACAGCATAAAATGAAAAGTGTTATTTTTATGATGAGGATAAGAACCACACTGCATCAAAAATGGTAAGAACCCAAATGAAGGTAGGGAATGTTACTGCAAACTACAGATGATGTGAAAATGTAAATAAAAATGATATTCAACATATACTTTAATGTTATAAATATTAACTGAGTCAGTGTGTGTGTGTGTGTGTGTGTGTATGTGTGTGTGTGTGTGTGTGTGTGTGTGTGTGTATTTCAGACGTGGGACACTGACCTGGCAATCCTGGCAAGGAGATGGGCTCAAACTTGTACCTTTGCACATAATCCTGTACGATCTCATCCTGTCCTGCCCTCAGTCGGCGAAAATATCTGGGCAGGATCTAATCCCAGTTCATTTAAAGTGATATCAGCAATTAGAAGTTGGGTTAATGAAGTTAAAGACTATGATTACAACAAACATACCTGCACAGGAGTCTGTGGACATTACACACAAGTAATTACATTTTTAATCATTTATTAATGTAAAATAAAAATAATCAACATATTTCCTTACCATAATGTCCCTACTTTAAAACATTTACTGTAATGTCTTTTTCGTAATATCCCTTCTGTTACACCCTTCGTGTAATGTCCCTACTGTAACGCCTTTGTGTAATGTCCCTACAATAACACCCTTAGTGTGATGTCCCTACTATTAGTGAGATGTCCCAACATCACACTAAGGGTGTTATTGTAGAGACATCACACTCCCATTCCCAATAGTAACACCCTTAGTGTGATGTCGCTATTGTAACACTTTTTCACTTTTAGTGTAATGTACCTACTGTAACACCCTCAGTGTATTGTCCTGACTTTAACACCCTTGGTGTAATGTCCCTTCTGTAGTACATGTACTACAGTGTACTGTTGGTGTAGTGTACTGGTAGTGTACTGTAACACTTTAATGTAATGGCCCTATTGTAACACTCTTAAGTTTCAAGTTTCAAGTTTATTTGTCATATACAGGTAACAATGAAACATCACTACCAGCAATAAAATTCTTGGACTGAGATACCCCTCAAAATTGCACTTAAGAAATAAATATTAGCATTGAGATAAAATACATAAGAATAAGAAGTAACAATAAAACTATACAAGTGAAAGGAGTCTTTCTATCCCACTTTATATATGTACATAGTGGGATAGAAAACAAAATACTAGTGGGGAAAAATTACTAATGGAGAACACTAAGGAAAACACTAGTTTACCTTTGTAGTGCAGAGGTAGTGTGTGTGCATGTACAGTGTGTACAATGAGGGTGCAAAAAGTGTGCAGATTGTCCAGTATATCAGCAGTTCAGTAGCCTGATGGCTTGTGGGTTGAAACTGTCCCTGAATCTGCTGGTGTGAGTCCTGATGCTTCTGTACCATCTGCCTGATGGCAGGAGTGTGAAGAGTGTGTGGCTGGGGTGGCTGGGATCAGAGAGGATCCACTGGGACTTCCTCCTACAGTGCTGAGTGTAGAGGTCCTGGATGGCTGGCAGTTCAGTCCTTGTGATGCGTTGTGCTGATCTGACCACCCGCTGTAAAGCATTGCGCTCCAGAACATTACAGAACAACAGCTGCCGTACCAGGTAGTGATGCAGCCCGACAGAATCCTCTCGATGGTGCATCGATAGAAGTTGGTAAGTATTCTGGAGTCCATCCCAAACCTCCTTAGCTACAGAAGAAAGAAGAGCTGTTGTTTTGCTGCTTTTGTGATCACACTCATGTGATGTGATCAGCTTAGATGTTGATCCCCAGGAACCTGAAGCAACTGCCTCTCTCCACCGCTGTCCGCTCAATGTGTCCCCACCCTGCAGTCTCCCGTAGTCCAGGATGAGCTCCTTGGTCTTGCTGATGTTGAGCAGCAGGTTGTTGTCCCGGCACCACAATGTCAGGGCTCTCACCTCTGCTCTGTAAGTGGACTCGTCACCATCTGAAATGCAGTCAATGATGGTGGTGTTGTCTGCAAATTTGATGACGGTATTGGAGCTGTGTGTGGCCGTACAGTCGTGGTTAAACAAGGTATACAGCAGGGGGCTGAGCACACATCCCTGGGGTGCACCGGTGCTGAGCGTTAGTGTGAAGGACGTTACACCACCGATCTGCACCACCTGTGGTCTGCCCGTCAGAAAGTCCAGGATTCAGTTGCATAAGGAGACACTAATTAGTGATCTTAGTGTAATGTCCCTATTGTAATACAATTAGTGTAATGTCCTTTTACACACTTAACTAATGGCCTCCTTTCCATCATTTTGCTGTGGTCTGTGATGACTTCACCTGGCTTGGATTTGAGGGGAGCTGTTTTCCTGATGAAGGGGCCTGTCTCTTGCTTGATCCCCTCATACACACCCCTGATGTTGCCGGTGTCAAGCCATTTACTGGGCTATTTTCTGGGCTTCTCTCAGGGCATCAAGGTTCCTGGCTTTTGGGTTTTCCTTATGCTTGAGGAAGGCAGGGTGCTTGGCCTCAATAACTGGCTCCATCTTTCCAGTCTTCAGCTCAAACAAGTCAGCATTTTTTTTCCCATTCTTGCCATATGACGCAAGGGCTTGGTTGTAGATGATGTCGCATAGGCAGTTTCACTTGTCAGCTGCACTTTGTTGGTTTGAGGCGGAGAGTGCTTGGTCGAGGTACGTGAGATAGAGTTGGGTGAAGGCTGGGCTTGTGGAGCGACTTGCGTTATTTTGGACAACATTCTCTTCTCTGACACTACCATCAGAAGGTCCACCTCCATTCCCACAATGTTACTGGCCTTGCAAATCAGTTTGTTCAGTCTGTTGGCATCTGCAACCCTCAGCTTGCTGCCCCAGCAGGCAACCACATGGAGGATAGCACTGGTCACATCAGACTGAAAAATCATCCTAAGCAGTGTTTGGTAGATTTTAAATGACCTTAGCCGCCTCAGAAAATAGAGATGGCTCTGGCCCTTTTAGTAAAGTGCGGTAGTGTTCTTAACCCAGTTCAGTTTATTGTCAATATGAACTCCAAGTGCATCTAACTGGGTTATCAAATGCCAGCCATGCCTCTCACTGTCTATGGTGAGAGGCATGTGAAAGAACCAATGCTGATTTTTGTCAAGAGTAGGCTGCATTGCCGTCAGCGTCTTTCTCCCATGCGATGGCCTGACGAACTATCCAGGGTGTACTCTGCCCTCGCCCAGAGTCAGCTGAGATGGGCACCACCCTCCCCTCGACCCTAATTAGGATTCAGCGGTTCAGAAATGAATGAATGAATAAATAATATACCACCACTATAAACCCCACTAATATACCTTTCTAATATATCCTTCTAATACACCCCACTAGGCGGCATGGTTTTGCCAACGTTAGCATGGCTGCCTCACAGCAAGAAGGCCCTTGGTTTGGTTACTGGGGTCGGGTGTTTTTGTGTGGAGTGTGCATGTTCTCCTTGTGCTTGTGTGGAATTCCCTCTGTTTCCTCCCACAGTACAAAAAACGAGCACACTACGCTTATTGGTTGTTTCAGTGTGAGTGTGAATGGTTGTATGTGTGATGGCCTGGCAAGCAGTTCAGGGTGTTCCCCGCCTTCGCCCAGAGTAGACTGAGATAGACGCCAGGCCCACACAACCCTTATTGAGATTAAGCATTTTGGTTACTTTATGTAATACTGTCACAACTTTCTTGAAATAAAAAAAAAACACTATTCATTGATAAAACATGTGTGTCTTAAAATATGTTATTAAATTTTCATATTATATGTGATAAATGCAGGTGGTTTGGGCAACAACATATAAAATTGGCTGTGCTGTGATTGCCTGCCCTGGGGGAGTACGTCAAACAAGTTTCTCAAACAAACCAGGATCAGTATTTGTGTGTAACTATGCAACTGCGTAAGTCTGTCTGCACACACACACACACACACACACACACACACACACACACACACACACACACACACACACACACACACACACACAGAACAGGCTGTGGAGAAGGATAGCAGTGGTGTGGGGAGTGAGGGAAGGGCGGAGATTATTAATACTGTGTAGGTGAAAGTATGCAGAGCAGGTGATGTTATTGATGTGAAACTGGAAAGATAGAGTGCAGTCGAGGATGACACCCAGACTCTTGACCTGAGAGGAGAGGGAAATGGAGGAGTTATCAATGATGAGAAAAAACTGTCAGTTTTGGCTCGTGTAGATTTAGTGCCGATGAGGAGAACCCCATTTTTGTCACTGTTTAATTTAAGAAAATTGAGTGAGAACCAGGTTTTTTTCCTGCAATGCAGTCAGAGAGGGAAGGGGGTGGGAGAGTGGAGGTGGGCTTACTGGTGAGGTAGAACTAGGTGTCATCCACATAGCAGTGAAAATGGATTTTGTATTTACGGAAAAAACTGCCAAGGGGAAGGAGGTAAATAATGAAGAGAAGGGGCCCCAGTACACCGCCCAGGGGCTCACCTGTAGTGATAGAGGAAGTACTGGATGAGAAAGATTTAAGTTTGATGAACTGAGTGTGGCCTGAGAGGTAAGATTTGAACCAGTCTAATGGAGTTTTGGTGATACCAATGGAGGCCAGTCTATTAAGAAGGGTGGTGTGACATATGGTATCAAAGGCCACACTAAGAAATAGGAGGATAAGGATGGTAAGTAGGCCAATCAGCTGCCATGAGGAGGTCATCAGTGATCTTTGTAAGGGCAGTTTCTGTACTATGGAGAGGGCGGAAACCAGACTGGAACTGTTCATACAAGTTATTGTGAGATAAATGTTATTGTGAGAGTGGAGCTGGGTAGCAACTATTTTTTCGAGGATTTTGGAGGTGGAGATTTGAAATCGGACAGAAGTTATTGAGGTTGGTGGGATTAGCACCGGGTGTTTTTGTCAATATTGGAGTAATTACAGTGGTTTTCAAGGATGTAGGAACAGTTTTAGTGGTGAGAGAAGATGGATGATAGCAGAAATGATCGTGTAGGGTGTACGATTTAGGATGTAGGGTGTAGAATGTAGTGTATAGGGTGTACAGTGTAAAGTGTAGGGTATAAGATATAGAGTTTAGAGTGTGTAGTGTAGGGTGTAGAATGTGGGGTATAGGGTGTATGGTGTAGGGTATATAGTTTAGAGTGTGTAGTGTAGGGTATAGGGTGTAGAGTGTAAGGAGAGTAGGGTATAGAGTGTATGGTATAAGAAGGGTAGGGTGTTGAATGTAGGGTATAGGGTGTAGAGTGTGTGGAGTGTAGGGTGTAGGTTATAGGATGTAGAATGTAGGGTATAGGGTGTAGAGTGTGGGGTGTAAGGTATAGGGTGTAGGGTATAGGGTGTAGAGTGTAAGGAGAGTAGGGTATAGAGTGTATGGTATAAGAAGGGTAGGGTGTTGAATGTAGGGTATAGGGTGTAGAGTGTGGAGAGCTGGGTGTAGAGTGTATATAGTTTAGTGTGTGTAGTGTAGAGTGTAAGGAGAGTAGGGTATAGAGTGTGTGGTATAAGAAGGGAAGGGTTTGGAATGTAGGATGTAGAATGTAGGGTATAGGGTGTAGAGTGTGGGGTGTAAGGTATAGGGTGTATGGTATATAGTTTAGTGTGTGTAGTGTAGAGTGTAAGGAGAGTAGGGTATAGAGTGTGTTTGGTATAAGAAGGGAAGGGTTTGGAGTGTAGGGTGTAGCATATAGGATGTAGGGTGTAGAATGTAGTGTATAGGGTGTAGGGTATAGGGTGTGGACTGTGAAAAATGAATAAAAACTTATTATGTTGCATTAGGCAACATTCCACATTCAAACTCATACGCCTAGGAGAGGTGGATCACCATCTCTCCCTATATGCAGATGATGTGGTCATTTTTATGTCACAGCCTGAGCAGTTGATTCCTATTTTACTAGACCTCATAAATTCCTTTGGTGAAGTCTCAGGGTACTCGATTAATTGGCAAAAAAAATTAATTTATGCCGCTAGTAGGGAAACTGAATGCTGACTTCCTGCAAAATCTCCCTTCAAAATCACAGATAGACTCAAATATCTGGGAGTAATTCTGCCTAAGAATCCCAAGTTAATCTTTAAATTAATAATATAGAGTTGGGGATACAGATTGAGGATATTGTTTGGGAGGAGAGCCTCGCAGAATTCGATCCTGCTCTGTGAACATTAGGCATCAGTTAATTCAATTTAAGGTAACGCACAGGCTTCGTTATACAAAACTAATTTGCACAGAATTTGCCCTACTATTTCTTCCTTATGTGATCGATGTAAGTTTGCTGAGGGACCTATGGGCCACCTTTTCTGGTTGTGCCCAAACCTGCATAAATTCTGGGGTGAGATTTTTAAGTGGTTTTCTGAAATGTATGATCGTGAGTTTAAACCTGATCCAAACATAGCACTGTTTTGATACTCTCTTTCTCTATTGAATTACATCCTCTATGTACAAAATACTATTATGTATGGAATGATAATTGCTAAGAGATTGATCTTAAGGCTGTGGAAATCACAAAATGTGCCCACTCTGTGGTTGTCAGAGCTCACTGGTGCATTACAAATGGAGAAACTTAGATATGGTATATTGAATAAGCTCAAGATTTTTTTATAATATTTGGCAGCCATTTCTGGATCATCTTGCTGGGATTGGTGGAAACCTTGAGTATGTATCTAAACTATTTACTAGTAAATAGTACACAGCGGACCACTCCTCTTGTTAGTGTGCATCTGTGTGGAAATGTAGGTACTAGTGATGCAACTGTATTGTCAATGTATTGTATGCCCAGCCCTGGTTTTGTTCTCCTTTTTTCCCCCTTTAATTTATTATTTTTCTTTTTCTTTCTTTTGTCTTTCTTAATGGGCTTATTCATCTGTGGGATTGTCATTTTTTATTCATTCATTCATCTTCTTCTGAACTGCTTATTCCTACTTAGGGTCGCGGTGAGGCTGGCGCCCATCTCAGCTGGCTTTGGGCGAGGGTGGGGTACACCCTGGACAGCTCGCCAGGCCATCGCAGGGTATTTTTTATGTTTGTGTTATTTGGTTCTTACCCTTTAGTAAAGTCTGAAAAATCTGAATAAATATATTGTATAGAGTTGGCTGAGATGGGCGCCAGCCTCCCTGCGACCCTAATTAGGATTAAGCGTATTATTATTAATAATAATAATAATAATAATAATAATAATAATAATAATAATAATAAGGATAAGTATATAGAATAACAATAATATTAGACAGCTTTGAAACTTTGAGACTGACTCTGTTGTTAAATTCAGTTTGTTCATCTCTTAGCCAAGCTAAAAGCCTTCCTCAGTCATCCTGATCTTGAGAAAATAGTTCATGCCTTTATTAGCTCCAGGCTAATAAAGACTACTGTAATGTGCTTTATGTTGGTGTTAATCAGTCTTCTCATACATGCCTTTAGCTTGTGCAAAATGCTGCTGCCTGTTTTTTAACAGACACTGCCAGACATGAACACATTACATATGTGTTTCACTTGCTTCACTGGTCCCCAGTTCAATTTAGGATAGATTTAAAGGATGTATTATTTGTTTTTAAAGATAATAATGGCCATGCTACACTTTAGTTATCTGAGATTTTAACTCTTCATAAACAGTCAAGGTCATTACAGTCCTCTTGCTAGTTAATCCTAGATATCCCAAGGTTAAGATATAAACAATGGAGTGATCGTGCCCCTGCTGTCACCGCACCCAAACTGTGGAATAAACTACCCCCTGATATCTGCTTTAATCCAAGCCTAATGCATATTTATTTAGAACCACTTTCTATACTCAGTAGTGCTGTGATTTTCTTCTGACTTTTTCTTGGTTTTATGTTGATTTTATGTCTTAGGTTAAATTTATATGTGATTCTTCTCTTTTAATTAGTTTTTTGTTTGTTTGTTTGTTTGTCTCCTTTGTCTACACGCCTTACCATGAATAATTTTGGGCACCTCTTGGCTGTTGCAAAGTGATATATAAATAAAAATTGATTGATTGCTAGAGTGTAGGGTGTGGAGTGAATGGTGTAGGCTATAGGGTGTAGTCTGTACAGTGTAGGATGTAGAATATAAGGTGTTCGATACAGGTTGTAGGTTGTAGAGTTGAAGGAGTAGAATGTAGGGTGTAAACAACAGGGTGTAGAGTGTAGGAAATAGGGTGTATGAAGAGTAAGGTTTAGAGTCTAGAGTGTAAGGAGGGTAGGATTTGAACTGTAGGGTTTGGAGTGTAGGGTACAGGTTGCAGGGTATATGTGTAGAGTGTTGGGTGTACAATGTTGGGAGAAGTGTGTAAGAAGAGTAGGGTGTAAAGTGTACGATATAGGGTACAGGGAGTAAAGTGTAGGGTTTGTAGTGTATGGCAGTGATATTCAATTAATTTGGAATGTGGGTCGAATCATAAAAAGAATCCCAAATGAAGACCCTAAGAAATCTGGCTTGAAAAACAATAGCAGATACAGATAGAGTATAGTAAGTTTGAATTATATAGTGTATTTTGGAAATGCCTAATAACATTAGTACATTATAATATATCAAGACATATAGGCCCAAGGCATTTCTACATTCACATGAAAACATACACCACATTGGGTAATCATTCCAGGTGAGCCATATCTCAAACATTTACAATTTTTAAGTAACAGACATCATCCACTTCACATAAATGTACCAACAAAAAGAATATAAGTGTAGTATGGTATTAAATACAACTATAAAAACATATGAGTGAATAGTATTTATTGTTATTATTATTATTATTATTATTATTATTATCATCATCATTATTATCATTATTAATATTAATTGATTATATAATAATAATAACAAGTTCCTTGGTGTTTGTCACATTAAGCTGCAGATGTTTCTGTTCACACCATGTGATGAATTATTAGGCCTGAAATTCTCCTCACCTCCACTGATACATCCAACTACAGCAGAGTCATCAGAAAACTTCTTAAGATGTTAAGAGGTCTATGTGTAGTAGCTGAAGTCTGTTGTGTAGTGGGTGAAGATTAAAGGGGAGACGATGGTCCATTTTGGTGCTCAGGTGTTGCTGACCACTGTGTCTGTCACGCAGAGCTGCAGGCACACATTCTGCGGTCTTCCGGTCAGGTAGTCCACAATTCAGGACACAAAAGAGGCATCCACCTTCATCGCTGTCAGCTTCTCGCCCAAGAGCATTGGACTGATGGTGTTCAAAGCACTGGAAAAGTAAAAAAAAACATGACTCTCACAGTGCTGACCAGCAGGTCCAGGTGGGTGTAGACACAGTTAAGAAGGTAGATTATGGTGTCCTCAACTCCAAAACGGGCTGGTAAGCGAACCGAAGGGGGTCCAGATGTGGTCTAACCATGGGGCGATCCAGGATGAGTCTCTCAAGGGTCATGAAATGTGAAGTCAGTGCTATGGGTCTGTAATTCTGGGAGCCACTGGAACGAGGGCCATCACCAACCAGGGAGGGGCATAAGCATGCACATGCCCCCTCCGTGACATGCAATGCTGCCACCGGCCTCTTTTTGAACTGTTGCGCATGTGTATTTGAGGGCGGCCTAACACAGACGCCCATGATTGGCTGGTGATCGCTGTGAGTGATAAGAAAGTGAGCATAGGAGGATTGCGGAAGATTATGGGGTGTGAGCTTGTGTGGGTGTGTGCGTGGGCGAGTGCTGGGGCAAATGGGGGGAGTGTGAAGAGGTGTGTGTGTGTGTGCATGGGGAATGGAAGGGACAGTGTGCACTTGTGGGGGGGGCCAGGGTGGGCCTGGGGGTGGCGTGCAGTGGGTCTGGGCTCTTCCGCTGTCCTTCTCACTCTCCTTTTCTTCCCCCTCTGGGCGTGTTGTGGGCGGGTGCCTTCTGGGTCGGTGGTAGCTCGTTGGCTGCAGTCGCTGGGTGGTCCAGTCGTGGGGGCAGCTGCT